>JAEMWC010000447.1:397500-400000 GCA_016490735.1 Pachyseris speciosa | reverse complement strand
GCAAAGAAATGAACCTTTCATAATTCAACTACAAATGCTGTGCTTGTTGGTTAGATGGCAAACATGGCTATTTGTTCCAAAGAATATTAATGAAGGAAAATGTTGTATACCTTGTTTCTTGCTGTGCAGGAAATATTTCTCAGGATGCAGGAATTGAAATATTTTTATTTGGGTGTTGCTAAATTTGGACAGTAAACCCTGTTAAACACAGCCACAAGTGAATTAATTGCAATGTTGTTGTTGTTGTTGCTGCTGTTGTTATTGTTATTATTATTCACTTTCATCAGGGCCATTTGGCTGTGTGAGATTTATTTATTTGAGTGTTTGACTAGGTGTTTTTTATGTTAGTAGCACCTCACATTTAAGATGTACTTGTAATCTCATGCAACTTCATTCATATCACACAGAACAAACTACAAGTTGTAGTCTTTTTGATATGAGGCAGAAACTTGTATAGTTAAATGTGTATATTTCCTTTCTTTTAACATGAAGGCTGAGTTTGATCAGTTCTTTGGCAACTATTTAGGATAATAGTAAATGTTTCCTCTAAAATAATAATCATGGGTGATCATACTGTAACTTCAAGCAGATTATATATTTGAGTTGCTTTTTCACTGAAATGGACATGGCAGTTTTGTTTGTTTGCATCATAACATCTACATACCAGTGACTCTGACAGTGCAGTCTCCCAAACAGCCATTATTAGTGGTTGACACAACACTAAGGGAGCACTGTTGCATGACGACCACTAATAATGGCTGCCTCAGGTAGACCATGCAACAGTGGGGAATAATGACAACTTTTAAATTTCATATCTGGGGTTTACAATGCATACATTTGCATAAAAAGATAATCATGCTGAAACTGATGTCTAGATACTCAAGTACTGAATACATTCTTTTTGTAGGATGTATGTAGAGTCCATTGATGTGGAAACAAGGAACACCAAAGCTCTCCAGGATTATAGGCATTGGTGACTTAAGGACCTGGCCCCGGTTGTTCGAAAGACGATTAATGCTAACCCAGGATTAAGAGTTAACTGAAGTCTTAATCTCACTCGTTGAGAAAGTTTTGTAAATCAAATTGTACGCTTAAAGTAAAGTTAAATTCCAATCAAAACTTAAGGATGAAAGTCTTTTTGAAATGTTTTTGTTGAACATTACCAGTATTTACAATTTAGACTGTACTCAAAGTTTGCTCTAACCCGTGATTACATAGCTTAATCGTGCTTTGAACAACTGGGCCCTGCTGTGTATTGCATTGGAGGGAATTGAAGTGATTTCTCTGGGGACAAGCAACGTGGCATTGTAGTGGGGCTTCATGTGGCTTGTTAAATATTTAAATAATTATATACCCCACCGAGTGTGGCAATGTATTTCTATTTTGTGAAGACAGATGCCAAGAAGCAACAAAGAGAGTGGCGGTGAACAAGTTCACCTTTGCCCTCTCATAATTTCAATGTTTCTTTAAGGGGCCACTGTCATGAGTTGACTTCAAAACATTTAACAATTCTTTTTTCCTCCTTAAAGGAATCAAATATTCATGTTTGCCCAGAGTTTCTGAACTTTTTACTATAACCATTGCCAACTTGTCCATGCCAATTTAAATTTGGCACATCAAACTGAATTTTTCAAGTTTAAATTTGAGTAACTGACAAATGTGCTTATGTGATAGTGTTCTGTTAAGGCTTCAGCCAAAAACAAAGTTTAAAATGTTTTTAATGTACACATACCATGTGTATCTTGTTCCTGATAGAACCTTATGAAAATTAAATTATAAGCCAGTTATATTTTTTAAAGAAAAGATAGAGTTGTGTTCAAACAAACAGATTGAATTTTGTTGTATAGTCGTTTAAATTCAAATGTTCTTCAAATTTGACTTTCATACCTGGAAAGATTGTCGTGTTTAAATGTTTTAATCATGCATACTTGCACATTCTTTATTTATCAATATCATTATTGAGATTTACATTTCAAAATGTCAATGATAATACATAGTATGCAAGAAACTGGTGTTCAGATAAGAAAATGAAATCTGATTGAATTAAACATGTTACAGTCAATTTGTGTGATCTGTTGTTTTCATCTTAAAACTACATAGGGTGACTGTGCTGGAGTTACTTTACCTCTAATGCTGGAGTGACTATAACCCTGATTATGGAGTTGAAATAACTCTACTCTTTTATGGGGCAGAGTTAAAATGACTTCCTTGTTTGGAGCTAATACAACTCCAGAATTGGAGTTAAAAATGGGAGTTAAAATGACCCCCAAAAAGGAGTTATATTTAACCTAACATTTTAACTCCACATTTGGAGTTACAGTAACTCCCTTATGGAGTTTAAATAACTCCTTTTGCAGAGTTAAAGTGACTCCCACACTGGAGTCATTATAACCCTTAAAAAGGAGTTAAAATAACCCCCAAAAAGGGGTTATATTTAACCTAAAATTTTAACTCCACTTTTGGAGTTAAAATAACTCTTTAAAAATTACTGTGTGGCCTT
>JAEMWC010000447.1:350000-392500 GCA_016490735.1 Pachyseris speciosa | reverse complement strand
ATTCTGCCACTAAGAATTTTTTCCGGAAGTACCCGATGTCCATTCAACATTGGGGCGGGAGAGGGAACGGGGGTCATAGCCATGGGTTGAGAGCGAATGTAAGGAATATGTTGTCATGCTGTGACGAGAGAATTCGCGACCTTTCGTCTAGTGTTACAAATAAATTTGGCGGGGAGTGTAGATTCCAAAATTATGCTCACAAAATGACAACGCCTCTGTGTATACAACAGCGAAAAGATGAATTAGGACGGTTTGATATCTTTCTTTTCTTCTGAATATGACTCTAGATCGATGTTGGCTGGCGCCATATTGGTTTCGTCTGGCAGTTGTTGCCACCACATATGGCTGAGAAATAAGGAGGTCTATTAGGAAACCAAGCAAGAAACGACATTTGACATCTATCAGAAGTAAAACTTATTTATTTCATTGCTAAAAACAGAACATCTTCACTGGAATTTAAGCATACGGGTAACTGCAAAACGTTTCCACCAAGAATAGAGAAGAAGCTTTCAAAATAGACTGCAAAACAGTCGGTTTTTTCGATTTATTTATTTTTTGAATATATTCGTTTATTGAAGGCGCGAATTCTCGCTTCGCGCGCGAGCTTTACACGTCCGGCACAGGGTGATAAGTGACCCAGAGAAACTCCGAAATTCTTTGAAAAATTGCGGCATTATCAAATAGACCGGTTTAATGTACTTTCGTTTGTAACTTGTAAACCGTATATAGACCTTGATTTCTTGTTTAGTAGTTTTATATAGTGTCTTAATTTTATATTTAAGCTCACGACCCCATCATGCAGTATCAAGCTGTATAACTCATCATGAATAAATAAATGTTAATATTATTATTATCATTATCATTATTGTTATTATTATTACTACTACTACTACTACTACTACTACTACTACTACTATTATTATTATTATTATTATTATTATTATTATTAATGCATGTCGATTTTTTCGTGTTTCTGACCTGTTACGTGATCGTTAAAAAAAATTCTTAAATCAGCGGCGCGGTTGGGAATTGTTTGGTTACCGAGAGCAATAAATCAGAGTTTCCAATGGAGATCCAGCATATCTTAAGGTATGAATGTTCTCGAGTTTTAGTTTTTAAACTAACAACAGTCAAAGGTTGGATTCTGGGCTGAAAAATGGCCTTCGTCCCCTGCTTAATTCTTTGTAGTTGAGAACGAAGGAGGATCATTCCAAACGTGAGATGCTGGAAATAAGTAATATGCATAAGAAAAGCGTTTAGCAATTTAATTGGTCAGCCATGGCAAGCAGTTTCGTAACCATGGTTAGCAATTTGGTTCAACAAATTTGTAATCAAGATTTAAACTTTCTGTATAAATAAAAATTAATTAAAAATCCCTTTGCCATTATTATGGTATTTCGATGTTCCACAGTATCCAAACTAGTAATAATCCGTGCCAGTGGTAACAGCAGAACGTTTTGTGCAGAATAAGGATTTAGAGAGGGGATAGTTGGTAAAGGCCTTGCCGAGCTCAATGTATATACCGTTTCAACGCGCAAAACCAAAGGAATGGAGTGGTTAGTGCAGAGTATTTTGGGTTCAGTAAACACAACACCGTCTGGCCAGTTGCCCCAGGATGCTGCAGTGTGGTGAGAATGTCTGTCACGTGATTTGTGGACGCCCAAAAACTCAACCCTAACCCGAACCTCACTCTAATCCAAGGAACTGGCCCAGAAGATGAAGCAACTGACGTCAGTTACATATGCAACCCCAACCCAGTCAAAGATGGGTTATTAAACACCTGTGCCACGTGACGTCCGTTGTTTCCCTTAAAAGAGATTATTTGCATTGTGTCCGACAAAGTGTATTGATTTGTAGCTTAACCCTTTGTCTTCGGACGATTTGGTCGACTTTTTTGCAATTTCCGGAGGGTAGTAGGTCAAATCGACGTGGCTTTTCCATATAAGGGCTTCCCACGGAGATTTCACTGGTCCACAACACCGAAGGCTCTTTCTTTATTGTCACGCTGTCACGCTAGCTGTCGTTTATTTCTAAACGATCACTGCAGCTGTATTTGATTTATAAGTGTGTTTTTGGAGCCATTTTCCACCTCAGAAACCCCCTGCCTGGTATCATAAAGCTGGGTTGATGGGTAGAGGCAATCCTTTGAAAGAAAACAGAGGCGAGAAGAAATTTCACACGAAGTGGGCCGCTCAAAGTATTCGAGCGAGTGATGGCAATTCACGGAGTGAAGTTGTGTCTTTAGCTCTTTTGTGAGTGGATTCCGGGACCTGGCATAGCAATTTGGCGAGTTTTGACTTGTAAATAATGCAAGCGGTGCAATATTTTGTCAGCGGGACCGGGTGGCTCGACACGGTTCTAAAAAATATCTGAAATGGAAATTGGCGGACTGTCATGCGCCCGTTATCCAAGAAAGTCCCAGAATTCCTTTGGGTCACAAACGCGAACATGACAGACCACTGAGAGCAAGTGAAATCAAACAGCGTTATCGGGGTCGCGCTAAAAGGAGTGAGCAGGAAAATGTGAAACAGATTGCAAGAAGTGGAGTCGAAATTTGCTGCCAATGTAAACTTTTAACCTCAATAGGAATTTTTGTTTTCAAAACTTCAAGATAAAGTTGCGTGAATTTTGCTGTTGTCCGAGGGCGATTTTGGTTTTTCAAGAGAATAAACAGTCCTATTAAATGAAAATTGGGAGATTCGGTCATTTTCCAGGATGATAAAGTCTACAAAAGTGATCTTTTGGCAACGACAGCGGTTCATTTCATAATCCGGGATTTGGGAAAGTTGCAGGTTTTCAAAGCCATCGACCGCATATGGTCGATATTTGGAAGCCGGAAGACAAAGAGTTAAGGCGTGCTTTCATGAGTCTGGGCTCACAATGATTTTACAGTAACTTGGAAGGCATTCTTATAATATTATGAAAGGTGTTCGTCATCGTTTAATATTAATTGTTCGTCATCATTTAATATTAAATAATATTAATTTCTTTTCTTTAACTTGTAACTACATGAAAATTGTCTCTGCCAGTTAGCGTAATGTAGTAAATCAGTTAGCGTAATGTAGTAATCTAATTCATATCTTATAGTAATATTCTGATAGTTTAGTGACTTTTTATTTATTTATTTAATTTTTTTAAATTCCTTATATATAAATGACTGATCCGCCTAGATTAGCCAGTGCTAATTGCGGATCAGTCACGTTTGTAAATGTGTTGTTGAAATCTTAATTAAATATCATCATCATCATCAACATCATCATTAAAACCCAGATGAGGCACTTTCAATGCCTCACTGTTCTTTTATGAGCAGAGGCACGCCCCTTTTAATTTCAAAATTGAAGTTCTCATATGATAAATGATTCAGTGGGCAAAGTTTGAACAGCAATCTATTGTCAATTTTATTTCAGAGGGAATTACCTTAAACTGCTATTGATGTCGATATCGGAAATATCCGGGAAGGTTATATCGTAAACGTATTCTCGTAATTCCATCGCTAAAACATTCAATCCTTGGATAATTAACAGTTAAATCAAATAGCATTCAAATGTGCGAGATGGGCGGTTAAGAGAAAAGAACCAGAAAAGGGTAAATTTGCCATCAAGGCTATTTTTCACTTTGTAAAATAACAATTTTCTTCTGCCCGAATGGCTGCAAGTCATTGTCCAAATTTAGACACGCCAATCTGGTTGTCCATTTTGCTTTTGTCTTTGTCGTTGTCAAATGTGGCGGTCTCGTGGTGCGCCGTCACTTAAGCTCCTTGTTCGTGTCACTGATCGATTCAGAGCCGTGTCGCCTGTCGGAATTTCCCCTAAAAGGACCTCATTACAAAAACCTGCGGTGGAGGATGTTAATCGCTTACTTTGGAAGACGGCTGATCAAACATACCCTTAATAAATACTGAATTAACCAGTAACTTAACTAATCAACGCCGGTTCTAAAATCAATATCTTGTTAGACAAAGTTACGATAGCAAAAAAGATAGAATGCATAGCTTACATAAAAAGTTCTATCTCTAAAATCAGTTAAACAGTTCGGTCCCAAAGGGTTTTGTACCTCTGAAGAATTCGACTTAGCAATGGCTTTCCGGATAGACGCTCCGTCGTTGAACTTAACTACCAACCATGGCTAGTTCAGTTTCGACTATCTCTTCCCTCAGCCTGTAGAGAGCCTTTGACAAATCCCTTCCCGTTTCAGCATTCTTCTTTTTCATGGGTCGCCAATAAACCCAGTACATGCCTTCTTCTTCGGACAATCCCACTGAACTCGCCCGTCTTCTCTGCAATGGAGGAATGACTTGGATTCGCGAAAGCATTATCCGCGCCTGTTCTCTGTACTCCTCTGTGGTGAAAGGATTATCTTGACTTGTTTTGGAAGTTGTTTCAAAACCAGGCGAATGACTCGGGCAACAACCCATGATAACAGAAATAAAATTAAAAATCCAAACCTAAAAGTCTTTAACCGTTCTCAGTGTTATAAAATGGCGAAATTTTTAATACTCCGTTCGTCGGTCTCTAACTTAAAAACCGAAAGCCATAAAATCGTTTTGCATAACAATGCCCATCTGCGTGGCAACTAATGACTTATTGTTTTCTGTTGCCATAGCAGAGACACGCCCAAGTGCATCAGTTGCTTCCGCGCTTCATCCTGCCACAAACTGATCCAAAGGACTGACTGTGCGTAAACTTAAGGTGGTATAAACTGCAATCGATAATCTACTCAATAATCGAACTGATTGTAACACGCAGTCGATTAACTCATTGCTGATGGTTGTCAAAGTGAAACTTGCAAGCTGTGTGTTGTGGAAATGTTTAGGAAGATTGGATTAGGGCGTGGACTTGTTACGAAATCAAAACAACCAAACAATCCGGTTGTTAAGTTGTTAGAGAGAACGGCATTCCTATGCAAGATCAGTCCATTTGTCTTTTAACAGTTATTGTTTGCGAGTCATCTCATTCTGTTTACTTCCTAAAGATCGCTCTGACTTTTTCATCATGGGCTGCTCGACCAGTCACTCGCTTTCTTCAGCAACGCCTCACACAGCCAGTCAGGATAATCTATTTAACGCCGACGAGTATAGAGAGCAGGCCAGGGCCATGTTTTCTCGAATAAGAGTCATCCCTCCATTGCAGAGAAGGCGAGCTCGTTCAGTAGGATTATCCGAGGAGGATGGAGTGTACTGGGTGTATTGGCGGTCGGGAGGAGAAGAGAATCGTCGACGTGAAGGAGCTGAATCAGAGGCAACCGGGACAAGCGTTGTACGAACTGCTCTAGAAAATAAGAAGGGGCATAACCACTGAAGATGGATGATTGTATGGAACTATCAAGCGCGTGGAATTCCTAAAGGGTTATATAAATACTTGACTTAACAGTCGGGCATGATTATGCATAGAGAGTGTTCTTTTTTGAATTCATTAGATTCATCCAAGTTAGGTTCGTTTATTTGTTGAATGATAGGTGGATGGATTGCCTGACTGACTAACTGATTGATCTATTTTTCATTCACTTATATTATATCCATATGTATTCATTGATTTGTTATATGTTTTTCATTTCCTTATTAATCTTTTCTTTATTTAATCATTTTTTTTATATTGAAAATGTTTATTAGGTAGATTTCTCTTCTTTCTGTCGACAGAGTGTACGTATTTTCAACTGCATAAAGATATACTTTTCTAACTAAGAAACACTTTTGCCATTAAAACCTTTCTTTAACTCTTATATATTTTTATATTATTAGTATCTGTTGATTAGGGAGATTTCTCTTCATTCTACTGACAAAATGCACGTATTCAGTTCAACTACACAAAGAACGACCTTCGTAAATGAGACCGCAAAACGTAGTTATCAAAATATTCTTCTTATTCTTAAGAGTGACAGAGCACTGTTTACTTGTAAAGGCACGACCATTCTTAATAGTTCAAATTTTTCCAACTTTTCGTCTTTATGAAGTGTATGAACGTGACCACACGCTTTTAAGTCAAAATTGTACAGTCTCTTATTCTTCATTATTGAAAAGCAGGATAGTTATGCTGCAGACATAAACACCCTTATTGATGAAATGAAAAAGGTTTTCTTTTCTTTCTCCGCCCAGTTATTTCTCGGTTCTCTACGTGTTTGTAACACTTCTTCATATTTAGATGTTATTTATATTAACATCATATCTATATTCACATCACCATTGTAAGTATTATTAGTGACGAATAATTTCCATAATGTATATAGCGTCCCCACACTGCCTGCCTCGACTACCTCCATATGCTTTAATGCAGGCATGTGTTAAAGTGTATGTTATCTCTTTTTGATCAATAAAGTTGCTGTTATTGTGATTATTGCTCTTCGCCTAGTAAATCAGTTTTTACGCAGAGGAATAGGACGCTTGTTCTTGTTCTTGTGAAGACGAAATCGGAAATTAATTCAACGAGCAAAATACTTTTTTTTAATATGTAAATTATCACGGTTTCCATTTTTTTAAAGAGTAGATTTATAGCTTCTGTAAAATGTAATAGGAAGTTTATATAGTCAATTTTGAGCCAAGGGCACTCAAATGATAGTCAATCAACATTTTATTAGCGCGTAAAGAAACAAACAAATATTTCTAGTTGTGCACTAGAATCTCAACCTTTGAGTGATAAGCATTGTTTTTTGGAAAGCTTTAAATCAGAGAATAAGCACCTGCGGGTATTATTTCAACACCATAAATGTAGTTGTAGAGCAGTTTTCAATTGAGTGTCTGGTTATAGTAATAATCCTGCATTATCGGTTTTTCTTTATAGGTCTTTGATTGGCTGAAAATAACTCACGCCACTTTCTCAACCAATGACAGTGAATCCAAAGCTCACGTGATTTGGAAACACAACTTTTTTTAAACCATCGGGATCCTCTCGGATCTAACTGGTTTTCGTTGTCGATTTTTGCTGTTGTAACTGTTTTGTTTTGCTTTTGTGGGTTTTGTAATCCACTAAAGTGTTTGATAATTCCGCCTTTGGTTGTGCCTTGTTTCAATTCTTGCTGACACTCGATCGGAAACCGCTTTACTTTAAATACATGGAAACATCTGAAACGTTCTAACAGAGCAGTTACATCTTATTATTAGAAAGAAAAAAAACCTTTTTCAATAATTAGTACCGTCTTCGCACAGGACATTGAAGCCAATTTGGCCTCGCCATCACACCCGATCTACGGGAATTTTTGCGGTTGAGGACCCATTCTAGCGAGCACAAACTTTTTGAATACTAAGTACACCACTAGTGCTCCTAGCAACGATCCACACACAATACATGCAATGGCCACCCCAGCAACGGCTCCTGAAGATAAACGGCTCTTTTGTGGTGTTGGCTCCTTGGGACACAGGGACGACAAGTCGAAGGGATTTTTGGCAGGGTAGCGGCTCTCGAACGAGTAGAAGTTTAGGCTAAGTTCGTATTCAACCTTCTCAGTGGCGTTAATCGTTATGTTTCCTTCTATCTCAAGTCTGACTGGAACCTAAGATCAAAGCAAAAGGTGGTTACCTTTCAGATCGAATGGTAAAACTTGTCTTCATGAACGAAACCACCACACTGTTGCCACAGAAAGTTCCTAACACTCATGTTTCTATCCCTACATTTCCACGAGGAAGCTGTTGGCTACGAGATTTTATATTTCTTTCAACGAAAACGCTTTCTAAAATTTTCTTGACATAACATTATTTGGTGCGTCAGCTTAGGTAATAACAGAAAATAGATCCCAAGACTGAAACAATAAACACTTTTGGTTCTTAAAAACACTATCGACAGTTAACGATTGCTAAAGTTGGAAAAAAAAAATGCGACCAGTTATTTCGTTAAATTTTGAGCACTGCACCTGTCATGACGTCACAAGTACGCACGCCCATTTATTTTGATTATTCCCGTTTTACAGTTTTACAGCCTTTGAGTGGAAGCGAGGCTGGAGGTGACCTTGTTTTGATACAAACCTGTCTGTCTTTCTCATGCAAATATGGACTAGTTAACATAAGAATGACGATTTAAATGAGAAAGGCAGTGAGGTCTGTTATTAAAACAAGGTCACCACCAGCCTCGTTACCCTTCATAGACCAGGTCACTGAGTATGAAACTGTAAAATGAAGTATAGACTGCGAGTAGTCTCTAATTTCGGCGATGTATTGTGAAACGGGAAAAATACACGCGCGCGCGACTTGCGAGGAGACGCGACGCGACGCAAGGGGAGCGCCGAAAATTAGCGACTCTAATTTTCCTTTTCCGGTGGGCCGTTACTTTCGGGAATTACTAGAGAGATTCGTCACTTTCGGGTAGCCGTTATTTATGGTATGGCTGTTCCTTTTCGAGTGGGCTGCTAAACTGTCGGGATTTACAAGAGAAATCCGAAAATTAACGTTACTTTCGGGTCGTCGTTACTTTAGAGGCCCCGCTTCTTTCGGAAATCTAGCTATTGTATGTCAGTTGAATTAAGCCTTCTCAGTATACATTAAAAACGTACCGGCTGCGTCTCTAAATTCTGTCGCCAATCAGCGCGAGTAAAGTACCACCTCCATATTGCTATTTCCATTGCTTTCTCCGGCCAATTAATCCGCTTCTGCTGCCACACATCGCACTGGATGCCTCTGGACACTGCCCTGCCCTGGTAAAATGGTCTTGCGTCCGGATCCTCAAACAACGCCAATTTACCAAACGGTGCAAAAATCATATACTGGTCGTTTGCCTCCACCAATGTTGGCTGCATGCTTGATAATTTCTCTTTCTGACAGCTACCTAGAATTACAGATTTATGGTTCAAAGCTGAGGAAATTCTTATTATACCAGTGAGACCAGTCCTTATTTACCGCCTGAGAGTGGGGGGAGGTTCAGAGAATGAGTTCTTAAGGGGAGAGGGGTCATTTACTTTGATATGAATTAGAGTCGGAGGGGGTGGGGGCTGGGGTGGGGAGGAGATCATTCATGCAGTTCAGCTAAGTCAGGGAGAGGATGCGTCAAATATTAAAGTCATTTTGTCTTCATGCTGTCTTATGCTTTTGCATAACTGCTAAGGGTACGCACTTCTCGTATTTGATAAAGCCGACCACAATAAGTAAATGTTGTAATGACATTTCGTACCGGTAGTTCTGTCATAATATGTCATCGTCTTCGACTGCATGTCCCGTATGTGCGCTCCCGGCCCAGTCCCTTTGATCGCTTTGGGGTGATGATCAGTGTCGACCCTGTACAGTTGCTTATCGAGGTCATAATATTCCTGTGGAGGCGAAAAACATACAATAAACTAGAACAAACACGCTTATAGTCCTTGTTTCAATAGGGAGCTAATTAGTTGTGAGCTGGATAATTGTATTCTTAATATATTTCTTATGTTCTGATCACCGGTTCATACCAGCGCTTTTTTTATGTTAAAATCGCTGATCGGTTTTTTCAGTTTAAATAAAGCATTTATTATTATTATTATTATTATTATTATTATTATTATTATTATTATTATTATTATTATTCTATTTCGTGTGTGTCTGGTCTAATGCTTTGTTGATTATGTAACTTGGCAACCGTAAAGAGATTTAGCTTTTGAATCTCTTTACGGTGGCCAAAAGACAAAACAAAGCCTGTTTTTGTTTCAAGTTTCTTCAATCTCAAATGGAAGAATCCAATCACAGTTCAAACAAAATAAACTCAACCAATCAATGTAGTTGGTTACGTTATTAGAAATCGTCGTCAGATCACTTTTTTTTTTCAATATTTTCCACTTTCAACTGTGTATACGTACGCGATATGACAATTAATCTAAGGGTAATAAAATAAATAAACCCCTTTTAGGCTTCCTTGGCTGATAAATTGTCTTCAAATTTTACAGCTGACCTCGAAGCTTCACTTACTGGCCAACTGTTCATTTTTCGGGCAATCTATCAACCGCGGACATTATCCTCCGATATACCAGGCGCCGAAAGGGGTTTATTTACTTCTTATTCATTTGTATAGTAAGACAGACCACAACATCGAGAACAATACGGTCAATACTCTTCCCACGGGGGGGGGGGGTACTAAAAAATTTAATACGGGGAGGCTCCGCCTCTATTGATAGAGAAGGCGCCCCTTTCGTATACCTTCCATTGACAAATGGTACCCCTTTCGTTTACCTAAAACAGTAAGTCTCATTTTCATGTAGCATTCAATAAATTAAGACAGTATAAGCATAAGGTATGTGTGTTCGAAAAAATTTAATGAAAGGCCCTTTAAATACCGAAATTACAGATTTCCCTATCCTTTCATATACTTCGACTCGTGAAATCCCTACCCTTTCATATACCTGAAGCCTCCCCGTAAAGGCCATTATAGGGAGCCCCTTCCCGGATACTCTCTCTGGTCAAGGTGTGGTTTCCTTTACCTCCCCTTCAAATTAAACATCCGGGAGTGAAGGAAGCAAAGCCAACGGCTTAACGTCACTGCCCAATGACGCGATCATCTGAATTGAGGGACATCGATGTTGAGCACAGGTTAGCAATTATTTTAAGACCCTGGTTTGTGGCCCGGTCTGGGGTTTGAGTCCGCGACCCTCCACCCAGTAGTCCGGTGCCCCCGCCAGTTGAAGCAACGAGGTGGCGATCAAATCTGGTGTTGCTAAGATATAATGTCAGACCAGCTCAGTAACATCTGTCCACCTACCCGAGTTGCCCATATGAGATCCGAATCCCCGAACAGGTATTCCAAGCTGACATCAAATCTCCGAGGCAGTTTGGGCAACTGAGGAGGGCGTACTGCCCCCAAACACCACATTTCCCTTTGGACACTGAAGTCGTTTTCGCGGAAGTAAAAATCCAGGAAAGTGTAGGAGTGAATTATTCCTTCCTTCAGACTGGGAGCATTCTGTGGCCGCGCTTCCACGAGAACTGGGACGGGACCATTCCCACTGGTGTGCGTCCACCCTTGAACAGAGAACCTGGGACGAGTTTGAGATGACGAGAACACGAATGAATTAAAATTACCTTAGTGCGTTAGTGCAATTATAAAAGCGAGAGACTGTTTATCAGATATCCATACACTTGGCAGCCATTAAAAAAAATTTCGGCTGCGTACGTTTGTTTGAACGGCATTTCTCAGTGTTTGAATATCACTTGGATAGTTGGATATATATTTCTTTTAATAAATACTTAAGCAGCCCACATGCTGAATTGCGTATTTAGAATTAAGTACAACTAATAAAAACATGTATTTATAACACTGCTAATAACAATAAATGATGTAAAGCTTAAAAAATTAAACCTAGATATTATTAATATTATAATACGTAGATTTGGATATTGTTTTAAACTTGAGGTAATTAAAAATGTATTTTTAAAACGATCTGTTTTCCACTTTACAGCAAAACGCCTGTTTTGTCTGAGCGAGTATATTTGCTTGTTTGCTGCGGGTAAAAGCTTATGAAGGCGATTATACTCATCATTTAGGATGGATATGAATGGTTCCTATGAGACACCGGCTTCCTCGTGTTTGATGTATTGCTCGGCATTACTTGAAGGTTTCCTGAAACTCCCATTATTCCCACTACCAAATGCTTTTCTTTGTCATCCAAACTCTTTAACAAATAAATTAGACACTACTGATGACTAAGAAAGCTCACTTACTGCAGGGGTACCCAACGAGCCAAATCAACGAAAAGCTGTAGAAAGGAATTTTGAAGCACCTTACTGTGCATGGTGTTTGAAGTCTGTTTAAAGTGATGTTTTTATTAGCTAGGTATGACGCGCCGAAACGGACAAAAATACTTCCTTGATATATATATAAGACTTCTTCCCTTGGTGTTCCACAGGGATCTGTTTTCGCACCGCTCCTGTACCTGTTATGTACTTCTCCGCTGGGTGACATAATACGTCAACATGGAATGGAATTTCATTTCTATGCAGATGATTCTCAGATTTATTTTTCTTTTGATTCTTCTTCTTGCTGTCTGTCGGTGGTCTCTCGCATTCAAGCCTGTCTACTGATCGGATATCTCTTCCTGGACGTCTTTAAATAAATTGAAGTTAAACGGTGACAAAACTGAACTCCTGATCATTGGATCTCAATTTAGACCTACTCTGCAGTTCCCACCTGTTGCACTTGATGACGGCTCCGTAATTCTTCCATCAAAGTATGCCAGGAACATTGGTGTCACGTTCGACAGTGTGCTGAACTTTGAGCGCCATATTACTGATATTTGCAAGTCCTGTTATTTTAATATTCGTAATAGAAAATTTTTATCTACCCAGCATACGAAGATTTTAGTTAATGCCTTTGTTACCTCAAGACTCGACAACTGTAATTCATTACTATATGGTCTTCCTCGCTGCCTTTTACATAAATTACAGCTTGTACAGAATTGCGCAGCTCGCTTAATTTTAGGTGGTAGCACGTTTGACCATATCACGCCATTACTCAGGGAGCTTCATTGGCTGCCCATTGAACATCGCATCACTTTTAAATTACTTTTAATAACCTTTAAAGCTCTTAATAACTTAGCTCCTTGTTACATTAGTAACCTTCTGCACTTATACACCCCAAATAGGTTATTACGGTCCTCATCTAAATTTCTGCTTCAAGTTCCTAAATCTAATCTTAAAACTTATGGAACTGCCTTCCTAGCTATATTAGGCGTAGCTCCAGTGTCAGCACTTTTAAATCATCTTTAAAAACGTATCTTTTTAAACGTTATTTTATTCATTAGGTAATGTGAATTATTGTGAAGCGCTTTAGAACTTTTGTATAAAGCGCTATACAAATAATGTTGTTATTATTGTTGTTATTATTATATAATACTTGTTTCATATCTTATTAGATATAACTCGATGTAGAAATATCCAACCTGTTTCCAAATAAACACAACATCTTGTAAATATATAAAACTTCCTTTGAATATTTATACAACTTGAGGCACAGATATTTATTTATTATTTATTTAAGGATTTGTCCAAATAACATAACAAAACTTGTTTCAAATATTTGACTTGGTTCACACAAATAGGACTTGTCAGCTCGGCACGCCGCAAAACTCCACCCGATGAGGTTATTGCAAATCGATACCACAGGTAGTAAGGCATCTGGAAAAACAATGTCAGCCGCCAAATCAACATGCCAGACGAAGGTGTTGTCAGTCAACGAAAACCAACTGAAGCGTTTTGCAAGACTGATAGTTAATGTTATTAACATCGTAGGAAAAAGGTAAACAATGTTTACTTCCACGCAGACGAAGAAATCTAGAAATATTGCTCTGAGATATCGAAGAACCTTCAAAATCCACCGAATGTTGTGGCGAGAAACATGATTGAATGAAAAGATCGCAATCATTCTGGTTGCCTAGCACGTGACATAGATCTGCGACCGATAAAGCTCTACAGCTTTCAGTGAACATTTCCTTCGACAATTTAAAACCTCTTTCGAAGTACTCCGCAAGAGTTGTAGTTGACTTTCAATGAAAATAAAGTCTTTCATTAGAAGTTTAAAAAGTTTCGTTTCATAATACTTCAATCGGTGGATGAGGGCTCTTCGATATCTCAGAGCAATATTTCTAGATTTTTTCGCCAGCGTGGAAGTGAACATTGTTTATCTTTTTCCTACGATGTTAATAACATTAACTATCAGTCTTGCAAAACGCTTCAGTTGGTCTTCGTCGACTGACAACGCCTTCGTCTGGCATGTTGATTTGCGGTGACGGTAAAAGGGGGAAATGAGTTTGCGGAATGGCATGTAGCATGACCTGCGGAATGGCATAATTATGCGAAATGTAACATATGCAGAAATGGCCCGAGGAAATAAATTCAACTGAATGAGTTAATTATTCTACAGCCTAACAACCGAATAATCGCAAGCTAGCTGCCGATCTCGGTCACAACTTCTAGTACTCCTCTCCACCGGGAATGCTTTCGTATAAACATTACACTTACAACTCTTGAGAAATTTACCTTGAGTTTTGCTTTCTTAGGATTATAGTCTGTTCGCGAATGATATTTGCAGCGTATTTGCGAAGCTATTCACGAAAGAATCGTTCGGCTGCGAGACAAGCGAGCTTTTGCCATCTTGTCAATTTCACGGTGTAGGTCAAACTCTTTCGACAGTTTTGAAATGGATGAAATAAAATTTTATTTTCCCGGGGTCGATTGTAAGAGATCTAAAAAAGGAGCCTCGTAGAGGCTTATTATGGTTTTCAGAGTTTTACAAGAGTCTCACATCAGTAGCGCTGCTTTTGTTGTTAATGTGATAGGAATATAAACTGAACCGGCTCAGTGCTCGCGTTAAGATCGAGCGACAAACGAGGAAAATATAATCAGTTGCGAACTGACTAATCCTATAATATTTTACATGGAGGTAGGAAGATCCTAGCACTAGTATGATCCTAGAAGGCGCAGCATCCTACCGCCATATGTTTTCTGTATCCAGTTTACATGCAAAGGGTTGTAATTGGCCCTAGCGCTGGGATCTTCCTAGTCCTAGGATCATCCTACCTGAGAGGTAGGAAGATCCTAGCACTCGGAAGATCCTAGCACCATGTGAACTGCTTTCGCTAGGAAGATCCTAGTACCAGGGACAAAAACAAGGATCTTCCTGCCTCCATGTACATGTAAACAGCCCCTTTAAAGATAAATCACTTCAAGGTTTCATTTGTGAAATATTTATATCAAGTCTATCAAAGCAAGCCCCGTGTAGAGCAGTGCTCTACACTGCATGAAAAATTTCTCGGTCAAATCCTATTTGCTTTCAACATTTTGTTGTCACCGAGATCAGCAACTAGCTTACGATTATTCACTGTGTTAAGCTGTCAGATGCGATTAACAACTGTCAGACGCGATAAATAATCGCGAGTTCCAAGATTATTAACCGTAAAATTATTATCTAGAGAAAGGCTCTGCAAGGCTTCGTTCCTAAATCTCTTACATTCGACCCCGGAAAAATAAAATATTAATTAATCCGTTTCAAAACTGCCAGAAGAGTTTGACCTACACTGTGAAATTGATAAGATGGCAAAATCCAGGCTGGTTGCCGAACGATTCTTTCGTGAATATAGCTTCACAAATACGCAGCAAATATCATTCGCGAGGAGACTAATCCCGTGAAAGCAAAACTCAAGGTAAATTTAATCACCTCAAGAGTTCATAAGTGTAATGTTTAAACGAAACAAGCCCGGTGAAGAGTAGTTCACTGTGTTAGGCTGTAGAACAACTAACTCTTTCAGTTGAATAGACCATTTTACAGTTCTTTGCTAAGTCCCCTGGCCTTTGGTTGAATGCGAGGCTGGGGTTGACCTTGTTTTGATACAAACCTACCTGCTTTTCTTATGCAAATTATGCTAATTAAACACTAGTTAGCATAAGAAAAACATGATTTACATAAGAAAAGTAGGTAGGTTTGTATCAAAACAAGGTCAACCCCAGCCTCGCTTTCACCGACAACTGTAAAATGGTCTATTAATAGGCCATTTCCGAATTACCTTTGGCCTCTTTTTCAAAGCGAGTCCTGGTGCTCATCTTTTCATATGAAAATTAGTTTCCATTCATATGAAAATTTAACTCATTTTCATATGAATGGAAACTAATTTTCATGTGAAAAGATGAGCACCAGGACTCGCTTTGAAAAAGAGGCCAAAGGTAATTCGGAAATGGCCTATTTCTTCGGTCCATTGATGCATATATTACATTCCGCATAATTATGCCATTCCGCAGGTCAAGCCACATGCCATTCGCAAACCTATTCCTCCTTTTACCCTCACCGGTTGATTTGGCGGCAGACAATGTTTTCCAGAAGCCTGGATACTACCTGTGGTATCGATTTGCAATAATCTAATCGATGAGATATTTTATTTTTGCGGCGTGCCGAGCTGACAAGTCCTATTTGTGTGAACCAAGTTAAATATTTGAAACAAGTTTTGTATGTGTGCCTCAAGTTGTATAAATATTCAAAGGAAGTTTTATATAGGGGTGTGAATGATATATGAATTAAATCATATATATATGAATTAAATCATATATGAACTGGAAGTGAAATCAAATGAAGAATGATCCTCGCAGTTGTGAACGCAATTTATGCAATTGCGAAAAGAAGCCTGAAAAAAATTCAGGACTTCAACGGCGTTTGAACCCGTGACCTCGCGATTACCGGTGAGATACTCTAACCAACTGAGCTATGAAGCCACTGACGTTGGGAGGAGAGTTCATATATGGCCATTCTAGCCTGCGTCGCAGACGTAAACTAACCCCGGTTTGTAACGTCTGCGAAAATTTGATTACATGCTGTGATTGGCTCGTAAACAAAAGGCTTTTGTTGACAAGCCAATCATAACGAGTACTCAAATTTTGGTACGGAACGAAGAATTGGGCGCTGCTTCGCAGACGTTACTAACCGGGGTCAGTTAACGTCTACTACGCGGGCTAATATCATTCACACTCATTTCTTTCACGGGAACATATGAACCAACAACTGACCTGCTCCCAACGTCATAAATTGCGTTCACAACTGCGAGGATCATGCATTCTTCATTTGATTTCATTTCCGCAGTTCATATATGATTTAATTCATATATCATTCACACTCATTTCTTTCACGGGAACATATGAACCCACAATTGTCCTGCTCCCAATGTCAGTGGCTTCATAGCTCAGTTGGTTAGAGCATCGCACCGGTAATCGCAGGGTCACGGGTTCAAACCCCGTTGAAGTCCTGACTTTTTTTCAGGCTTCTTTTCGCAATTGCATAAATTGCGTTCACAACTGCGAGGATCATTCTTCATTTGAGGTTTTATATATTTATAAGATGTTGTGTTTATTTGGAAACAAGTTGGATATTTCTACATCGAGTTATATCTATATGAAACAAGTATTACATATTAAGAAGAAGTCATATATATCAAGAAAGTATTTTTGTCCGTTTTGGCGCGTCATATCTAGAAGAATTTGATGTATTCAGATTCCTTAAATGAAATTTTAATTGCCCCAAAATCTTCCTTTGAGAAAATTCTAGCTGAAATGATCAGAACTCTCCACGAACTTTCTAGGTAGCTATTTTCTTTCCGGAAACGTTGATTGCCAAAAACAGCAAATACGACCTTTCCGAAAACCTCAGGGGCTATGATGATTTCCCCATTGCGAATCTTTTAGGACACGTTTCAGTAAAGAAAATTCGAGTTCACTCTTTAATCGATGCCGAAAGTCCAAGGCGAACTGCCTTCCATTGAACAGATGTGTAAAACCAACTTTTCGTTGGTGCCCCCTGAAAGAGAAAAGCAAGAAACAAGACAACTCACCAATAATCCATGGCTGTATCATTTTTACATATTCTCCATCCTTTGACTGGGATGTTCCTCACGGTTTTCTGTCCAAGATATCTGGCGTTTTTCGTTTTGTTTTTGTAGACGAGGTCCAGCACAACAGTAGCACTACAAGCATCCCCGATCAGTTTCAAGGAGCTTTCATTTGGAGGAAAACGACATCTGTACCGGTCAAACCTTTGCTGTGTCCTAAAGGAAAGATGGCATTCCAGAATTAAAATTGTGCAGCTTGGACTTCCTGTCCCTAGCAGAATCAAACTATATTACTCTAAGTACAGCTAGTAGCTCTTACATCATCATGATGATGATGTTAGTGAAGATGCAGAAATTGGGACTTAACCTAAACAATGTTTTTGCGTCGCTTAACATGGATTTGACGTTAATATCTCGTTCGCGTTTCAAACAATCCAAAATCCCTAAGCCTAAAAATACATACCATTTGCGACGGCACACACCTCTACATATAGTCAGACTCTCTATAGCAGATGCAGCAAAGTACCCCCCCTCCCCCCCCCCGCGGAATCACACAGGGATAATACAAACAACTTGCAACTCACCAGTTGTAACTCCAGCAGCCATCGAGGTACACGTGATCAATCTCGTTCTTCGGTTTGTCCCAATACGACTCCCAGTCGTATTCATTTGCTAACAGAGTGAACGTCCCTCGTTCTTTCTCGCCATCGTATCGCTCGTCGACGAAGTACGTTTCGTTTCTGTGACTCAAGCTGATCTCCATACGCGTGTGGAAGAACGGCGGGGTGACATTTTTCGGGAACGGCTCGTAATCGAGATCCTGCGAGTTGCTGGTGCAGTTTAGAGCTGTTGTGAACCCAAGAGCAAAGATCAAGCACAGGAAAGGGGACAGGATGGTCGACAACATGGCGGTAAGCAGACTGGTTCTCTCCTGGCGTATGTTCTGCAATATGCCAGGAGAAGGTCACCTCTTCTTCGCGTGGAGGTAACTGAGAAGGTTGTTAATGTTTTCTAATGAAAAGAATTTGTATTGATTGAGAGATATATAGATAACATTCATGACGTGTCACTTTTCACAAGAGCGTGATATGGACGTGAAATTCATGTTTCCTCTAAAAAGGTACTTTCGATCTCACCAAGTGGTGACAGATAGTTGACAAATATTGAGTGTTGAATGCGAAAAAGCACTGATCACGGTTGAGCTGTTTTACTCCAATTTTACGCTGTTCTGACATCACTGAAGCCTCGCAGGAAATACGTCAGCGTTCGAAGGCATTTGTGCGAGGAGTTTCAGCCCAAAGGGAAAATGCACGCAATTAATTTCTCACCGTTCTCTTGAGCGGTACTATCAGAAATACGGCTTTATTGAAACAAAACAAAATGTTAACTGGCATGGCGCTGGATTATGGAGAAAGATCGGGTGACGCGCGGGATAAAGGAAACTTTACTTCCCTCGCATGCGGGGCTCGAATCCGCGCCCATTTTCCCTAACGTCTGCTGGTGGGGAGGAAGTGGTGGGGTGGGGTAGGGGGCAGGGGGCGAGAGCCTGGGAGAGTAGGGGGCGGGAGGGCTCACGGGAGGCGGGGGAGGGTAAGGTAGGAAGCGATATATCGGGTGCAGGAGCAACGCGAAAAGTGCGGGAGTTCGAGGAGTTAAGGGAAACGGGAGATTTTTTTTATTTAAGTTACATGTTTAGTTTATAGTTACATATTAAAGAAACTTCGTTGTTTTGATGTGCCGTCCTTGTTGATTCTGGGATTATCTTAGTCCAGGAGTGAATGAACTTCGAAACGTCACACAATACGTCCCAGTAGAAAACAAGAAATGGCAATTCCTGCCATCATTCCAGAAGACGAACTCCTCGTTTGAGTTGCAGAATCTTTGACGCAGAGCGATGAGAGGTCGAAAGCGTTCGGAGTTGGTGTTTGACTCTCGAACGCATAGAAGTTCAGATTCAACTCCAGTTGGGCTTCAAAAGTAGCATTGAATTTGACAGTTCCTTCAATCTCCAGCTTTACCGGCACCTTTGAAACAGATATGCAATGCAAATATATTAACTGACGAACTTAACGACAGCAACAGTGGAAATATCAACAATCCGCAACCAAGTTTGCTCATTAGAAGAGCAAAGAAAAATTCTCAAAATCATTTTATAAACAACAAAACAAAAATTGAAAAGTACGGCAAAAAGGACCCAAGGACGCATTTTGGACGAAATAGTGCAAACACAAACCATTTCCGCCCATCTAGAAACTCATTTTAGTCCCTGCGCGGAGTACGGCAATTCTTCTTCAGTATGTTTGTTCAAATTGCGAGGAACTACTTTTTTTTAATACTTGAATGGCCCGTGTAACACGAAGAGGTAGATTTCAAATTAGTTTTTGGACGGAAAAGAAGCTGTTATTATTTTATGGCGACTTTTCCTAGACACAATGACAAAACTTGAAAAAGTTAACCTAACTTTTTCAAGTTGCGATCCCCTTCCTCCTCGCTCGTCATCCGGGCCATAGACAGCCGCAAATAGTTTCAATGTACATATAAGTACTTCGTAGGAAAACTGTAACAGTTTTAAAATGGTCCGCTGTTGAGTTCAGATCCAAAGTATGTTAGAGTGCCCTTTTAAAATTACAATCACCTTGATGCTAGTTTCAGGAGAAACAAATCTGCACACTGACTGTGTTCTACTCATCGAAACAGCTTCTATTTCGTAGCTGAAATGGATGTCTTGACGACAAAAGTTAAGAGCAAGACTGTCTCACCAATTTTAAATTTCAAATCTTACGGGTTGCGGTTCCTTATTCTCCACCCAATTTGACCAAGTAAAGTACCATTTCCAAACTTGTTTTCCTGTGACATTACCGGGCCAGTTTACTCGAGTCTGTTGCCATACATCGCACTCGATTCGCCGAGTTACAGCTCTTCCACGATAAACTGGTTTATCTGTAGGATCTTCAAACAGTACTGGCTTTCCAAATGGTGTGTCAATCCTGTAATTGTACCTGGTTTTAATGACGCTTGCTTCTCTCGCTTGGAACTCGCCACATTGACCTGGGAAAACAAAATAAGTTAATAAATCATATCTGATCGAAGTTCCTCGAAATAACATGATGATGATGATGATGATAACAACAACGATTTATTAGTAGTACTTCCATGAGGTGGCTCTTCGCCTACTAATTACAAATCTCAAATCAAATCAAATGTTAAAATCAAATTTTGGTTTTGAGGAGAGGGTAAAACCGGAGTACCCGGAGAAAAACCTCTCGGAGCAGAGTAGAGAACGAACAAAATCAGCCCACATATGACACCGAGTCCGGGAAACGAACCCGGGACACATTGGTGGAAGGCGAGTGCTCTCACCACTGCGCCAACCCTGCTCCCCTAAATGATGATGAAGTGGGATGCCATTACTTTTGGACTTGCAAGTTCGGTACGCGTAATTGACAAAATGTCGCACCAATTCCCAGCTTTGTTGCTCCAATTCATCAATCTGTATGACAAATGGTTATGGACGACAAGCTAGTAGATGATGGCAACCCTAAGACTGAATAGCAACCCACCCAAGGGGGACTACAAAAACTGGCTTCACACTCCTATGACAGCGTTAATTTTCACTACGACTCGAGTCAACCGAAAATATGAGTATTGTTTCTTCTTTCTTCGTTTGCTTTCCTGCATCAGTGCATAATCAGTTATTTGATTTTTTTCTCAGACTTACCAGTGGCTTGATTGTAACGAGTACTTTTACCCGTTTTCATGTCCCGGATGTCAATACTTGGCCCAGACCCCACAAAGGGTGGCTGAGTACCGCGGGCATCAAAGTCCACTCGGAACAGTTGCTTGTCAAGGTCGTAATATTCCTAAAAGAATACATCAGTGCGTTTAGAGCCGTGAAAACAAAAATCTGTAATGATAGTGGTCTCAAGTGTACCATTAATACTTTAAAGCTTACTGCGGGCAAACTCCAAGGTTTTGCCACATAAGGGCTGAGGAATATTGCCAGTTGTACCGCGGTCACCGTTGTTAAGGGGTTCGTTGTATAGAGGTTGTGCCAAGTAGTGACTAACGTCTAATTTCTCCCTACAAAACTACTACTTAATCAGCGGTACAGATAATGAGAATAAGGGGAACAATATCAACTTTTACTAATTACAGCACCATACAAAGACAGGGAACCATGTAGGGAGAATACGATACGACAGACGCTAGGAAATATGACATGAGTTGAAACGGCACGCAAAACAGAGCACGAGCACGTCTGGTCCCTCACGCGTGCCACTATATTTTTTTTTTCCTGAGCTTTATTGACAAACACACAATATAGATTTCAATACAGAGAATTACAAATATCAGATACTAAGGACTACACTCAAGCTACTCTGAACTGGGGTTAAGGTTAATGATTCAAGGTGTTCTATTTACCAAAAAATATATTAAGACATCTAGACTGCACGATCTCTTATTCGTTATAATATTTTACCTGTGACTTATTCTTATAAATTAAGTAAGTCTTACCGAAGCAACTTTTCAGGATGGAATCTAGAATAAAACTTTACTTTAAATTCTTCTAACGATATCTTATTTTGTGCTAATTTTTGCGTGTACAGATAATATTTAGCAAAGAGGAGAGTACAGTTTAATTCCCGTATTATTGGATCGGTCCTGAAGGGGGCTTTGCCGAAGAGAATTTCAGTTGCAGATAGCGAGAGAGAGGCAACAGTGACAGTTACAAAAGGTATGGATAATAGCATCATTCTCCCGGCAGCAGATGCAAAGCGTGTCATTTTCGAGACCAAAGGAATGTAATTCTCTTTTTATAACCTGCAACCTGCATGTGAGTTAAGAAATTGCAATTTAAATCGTATTTTCGAACGAACTCTACTTGAGAGAGGAGCTTCCCATCCGCTCTCAGAAGATCTTGAATAAGAGTAACATTCCTATTAAACCAGCTCCCATAGAAAATTGTTCGACCATTTATGCGAATTTGTTTGTTATTGAATATAATCAATTCCTGGTCACTGTCTTGGGAATTGCAAGAGGATTTAAGTTCAGCGAAATAATGTAACAATAACTTGTAAAAGTTTGGGAAATGTGCCTCCTCAAGAAATTTTTGGTCATAATTACATCGCAACAAAAATTTTAACCCACCGTACTTATCAAAAAAATGTTCTGGAATTACTTTCCAGGATTCAATCCTTTGGTCCTTTATTGAGAATCTCGAGATCCAAGCTAGTTTGAGTGATTTAGACATGGTCTCCAGGCTGGGTGCACGTAAGCCCCCTTGGTTATAGTCTAGAAACATAACTTTACACTTGATTATGTCCTTTTCTTTTTCCAAATGAATTTAAATATTTCAGAGTCAGCGGCCTTAATACAATCTTTAGGAATGTCAAGAATTGAAATCGGGTGTACGAGCTGCGAGATAGCTAAGCTTTTTGTTATAAGACATCTTCCGAACAGTGTAAGATTTCGAGACTGCCAGATATTATGAACAGTTTCAATTTGTTTGCAATTTTTCCTTAAAATTATAATTGTCATTTTTTTGTATGTAATATGAGACGAAGATACCCAAGGCTCTAATTGTACTCTCCGGCCATTTGAATCCGAAAGGTTTTTCTTTAGAATACCTCCAGCGACCTAGCCACAAAGCTTTAGTTTTGGATGAGTTAAGCCGCAAGCCTGATAGATCACCGAATTCATTCAACACTTTAATAGCTCTCCTAACAGAGTCCTTATCCTCACAGAATAGAGTGGTGTCATCAGCGAATTGGCCAATTTTGAATTCTTTACCAAAAAGTGTTATACCGTGTAATTCCTTGTCTTGCCTAAGTTTACAAGCCAGAAACTCGACCGCGAGAATGAATAAGTAAGGGGACAGGGGACAGCCCTGTCGCACCCCTCTTGATAACTGGAAATAGTTGGTACAAAAACCTTTGTTTAAAACTGCGGTTGCAGAGTTGGTATAGAAAGTGGAAAGCCAACGTTCAATGTCATCACCAAAATTGAAGAAAGATATCGTCTTCTGAAGAAATTCCATTCAATTGTGTCAAACGCTTTACGAAAGTCGAGTTGCAGAAGTATTCCTGGTATATTTTGGAGCTTCGTTTGTTCTAAGATGTCGTTAATCAGTCTAACATTTTGGCCAATGTATCTCCCTTTAATGGAACCTGTTTGATCCGGATTGATTAAGTGCGTTAGGACTTTTTCTATTCTTTGAGCTATAACTCTGGATGCAATTTTGTAATCTATATTAAGGAGAGTTATTGGTCACCAGTTAGAGAGATCAGTAAGATCTGAATCGTCTTTAGGTGTTGGAGTGATTACACCTCGTTTCTGAGAATATAAGTGGATAACTAGTTACGCGTGCCACTGTTACTTGCGCCACATATTTGGGAGTTTAAGGCCCCGTCCACACTAAGGCGTTTTGCGTTTATCGATCGGTTTTGCCCGTCTACACAATAACGCCCGAATACGCTGATACGAGATTACGCTTCGCTTCAATAGTCATCTGGGCATGCGCATGGAGACTAGATCTCCGTCCACGTGATGTGAATGACGTCAGCGTTTTCAAAGCTTCCGTTTTGGTCGACACTGTAAGCGATGCGCAATCGAAACGATGTTATTCAAATGCATCCACTTTGGAGAGCGTTTTCAAATGTATGCGTTTTAGGATCATTTTGGTGTGGACGCAAGGCCAAAACACATCGAAATGTATGCGTTTTCGTTTGCATGAGTGTAGAGGGGGCCTAAACGACGACGGCAACAACAACGATAAAACCAGAACAGGTCCTTCTTTTTCTTTACCTCGTGCGCCGTTCATGGTAATTCAGCCTCCTGGTTAGTTGGCTTACATTTCGCAAATTACAACAAGTTGCAAAAATATTTGAGACGCTACACTCAATTCCGACAGAAAAGAGGTCACCCTGATCGCGCACACATCTCCTCCCCCCCCCCCCCTCCTTCCAAATCAATGTTGGTACAAATGCGAGACCATGCAGAAAACGCGGTCCAGAGAACATTGATTAAGGGAGGGCGAGGAGGGGAATCTTGCATGTAGTGCAGTAACTGTCAAGGGAGAGTTTTAACAGAAAAGTGAGGGGTTTCTTTTTATTGGGAGTGCGCTAACATTTTTGCAAATGATTCTAGTAAACAAGTCTGAGTAATCGCGAAAGAGGTACAAAAGCAAGGAGTTATATTTGAAATGTTGTCGTCGCCGTCGCTGTCGTGTTTACTTAAGCCCCCTTTTACAGCACTACCTGCTACGCATGCCAATTCTGACCCGTTTGTAATCTGCGAATAGAGCCTCTGGTCAATACTTACTCGCACTCCCCGTATTCGTGAGGTTTTCGTATTTACACTCTAGATTGACGTCAAATCTCCGGGGAGTTTGGGTACAGGAGGAGGATGGGCTGCTCCTTGACACCAAACTTCTTCAGGAACTTTAAGCTTGACGTCATAGGTGACGAAATCAATAAAACTGTATGAATGTATTAGACCACTAACTACGTTAAGGGCGCTGTCTGGCCGAGCTTCTATGAGGACTGGGACGGGTTCATCGTTGATTGTATACCTATAAAAGTAGTTATTTGAAACATTAATTCTGGCTTGGAAATAAAGTTATATATACAATGTTTAACTGTTTGTCGCGATCATATTTTCCTCGGCACATTATCACATTCATGAAAATATAATGGTCTTCTAGACAGCCGTAATATATAATTTTAAAACTAAATAAATGTAAGAACTGAACAATTAGAAAAGAAATAAACAGGCGAATGAACGAACGAACGAATGAGAAAATGGGTTGTGATTACCGTTTTCACATATAATGTTGCCATAGCAACAGTACAGCCTCGTACACCCTTAATTTTGGCTTTAAGCGTCTGTAACTCAAAAACGAGTTGGATGACCCCCTTTCCTTGCAGAAAGATGAATCTTCATATGATGATTGCAATTCAATAATAAAAAAACGGGGGTCATCTGATTCGTTTTTGAGTTACAGGCACATAAAGTCAAAATTAAGTGTGTTTCTGAGAGGTTGTACTGTTGCTATGGTAATCATTAATATGTCAAAGAAAATCATTACCACTTATTGAGAGATGATAGGGAAATTTTTTGATACCATCTTCAAGGAAACAAACGAAAAATTGTGGAAGTATCGATTCATCAAAGAGTTGATGTTTAAAAGTAACGAAACCATTTTGAGTCACCTTAAGAGTCTCTACTCTGTGTATTCCAGAACTAACCAGAAATCAACGACGGTTTCGGTTTTGCATATCCTCCAGCCTTTAACTGGAATATTCCGCACTGTCTTCTCGCCCAGATATCTGACGTTTATTGCTTTGTCTTTCTGGACGAGATCTAGTAAAACATTTGCACTGCAGGCGTCCCCAATCAACTTCAAGGAGCAGCTTTCATTCTTAGGATAACGGCATCTATAGTGGTCAAACCTTCTCTGCGTCCTGAAAAGAAAAGACGTCCGACGTGTTCTTCATCGATTTAGTTTCCTTGTGGGGCAGAAAAACGCGCGAAAACATTAAAAGAGAAGAGAGAACAAGGAATGAGGCAGAAGGAACAGAATGGCAGTGCTGTTATGCGATAGAAAAAGAAAAGATGCTTGAAGCTCCCCTGCATGAAGTACTGCGTACTGATCAGCTTCCGCGCACGATCCTATCCACTCTGTCATTCGCGATCTCACAGCGAAGAAAACTCTTACAGGGTAGACAAACGCAAGTCCCAGCATCTTTTTCTACCTCAAATACTCGCGGTTCCTGTTGTCGTCAATCAAGTAGACGACGAATCAAGCGTTGCATACAGGGGCGAGCACAAAGGCGCGCGAAACTTCTTCCCCTTGGCGACGTGTCTCCTCCAGCATGAGGAGAGGGAAATTTGGACGGAACTGTGCAAGCCTTCGTTCGCGTCACGCGCGTCTCTGTTTCTCTTTTTCGCTACTGTCACACAGGGATTGAACCAGTAAACCGGATCATACATTGGTTAAATAGAAAAAAAATGTGGACATTTCTTCCGATTTCTCTCCACGTATATTTCAACCAGCGTATTAAATGGGAATGTTCGAACCAAATCGCGTGATTCAAAGTCAGAGTTTGATGTAGGGTTGCGTAATCAACAGTCAGATTCTGTGCTACAAGTAGCTTACTACGCATGCAGTCAACACGCAATGCAGCTTAAAGCCAAACATTTCATGCAACTTACCATTCAAAGCTCGTACAATTCTTTCCAAGCACATGGTCGATCTCTTTCCTCGCTTTGTCGTAATAAACTCCCCAGAAACCTGAACTGCGGTCGTCAGACCGCATGGAAACGGCACCCTTCTCATCTTCTGAATCGAACCATTCCTCAACAAGCAAAGTGACATTTCTGCTGCTAAGCCGTATTTCCATGCGCGTGCTAAACAGGGGAAAATAACCTTTCTTTGGGAACGGCTCGTAACTTGAAGTCCCAGAATTAGTGGAACAATTCAAAGCGTTTACTGATGCTGACAAGAGAATGAAACTAAACGCACAGATTGCAAGACAGAAAGGCATATTTGGAACTGGGGATGATTTTCGGAACACCAGACGATTGGAGTTAAATTGTTTGGGGTGACAACTTGACCCGAATGTTGGACGTCGCTCTCGAGATCACGCCACACGTAAAATGGGCGATTTAGCTGCTTCAAATCAACTTTCAACATTCATACCCGAATTCCTTCGCGTGCGCATGCACAACATCGTACATCATATCTCGTAATTCAAAATTGCCAAAGCCTCCTTTGACAGTAGTAGGGTTTTAAAATACGTTACAAATAAGTTAAGTGTTGTGCGTGACGTGCTGTAGGCTTAATTTCTCTACCAGTTAATAATAATAATAATAATAATAATAATAATAATAATAATAATAATAATAATAATAATGATAATAATAATAATTTATTGCTTATAGCGCAATAAATTATGTTATAAATGCGCATTTGAACAACTTTTGATTTGAAATTCGCGCAACAGAAATTACCATTTATTAAAGACCTTCTCAAGATCGAGAATGACTGCCGTCTCAACCGGACGATCGTGCTTCACTAAGTTTTGGTATACATTACAGCACAAAGAGAATGCCTCTAACGAGAGAAGCATCCTTCAGCCGTTCCAGGATTCAAATCAACTCTTTTCAGAGAGAATTTCGGAGAGAAGCCAGTTCCACAAGTAGCCATGCAATAAACACGACAATCTTCATGTTCCTTTAGGATTCGCGGCCTCTCACCAACCCCAAATCGATTAGGTCCCAGGTTTGATCGATCTGAACTGAAGTCGATGACACGTCGAGCCAACAACTGTTCGCAGTCAGGTTGAATTTCATGATGACGTCACTTCAATTAATTCAGAAGCTATTAATTGCAGAGCTTTTCCCGCAGCGGATTCTGGGTAGGTTTCGAAGACGTTTGAGCCTTGTTCACAGCAAACACAAAGATTCTGTGGCAAACAAGAGACACAAAAGAGCGATAAGTATGGGCCTTCAGAGAAGCAACACATGTTCCAACTTGTTCCACAATATCTCCCTGCAGCCAGCAGTAATGGTAATGGTAGACCGCGAACGGTCGCCCTTTGTTCGTCAGAGCCACGCGGGGCGCGCTAAAATTTAAAATTATGCAAATTACTGGCAAAAAAGGAGGAGAGATCGGGGCAAGAGAGGAAAAATAATTAATTAATTAATTAATTTCGTCGTCGGCCTGTAAGAAAAGTTGTAAAATATTCCAATTCCCCAATATTCATCTATCAAGCAATAATTCCAGACTCAATCAAAGACCCACTAATTATTTCCAGTTACCTGGTCAAGCGGAATACGGCCAAGAAAACGAAGGCCATATTCATCTGCAAGTTTTCTTGCTCCTCCAGTTGAAAACAGGTCTGAGCATTCCTGGGCAAAAGAGAACATACATCAGAATCACCGATCCCTCGGGCTTTTTTCGAGAGTGCGGGACCAAGGGATTCCGCGATGTATTGGCACATATGAAACATCTGCAGAAGCGCTTAACTGTCAAGAGAGCCCATGTTTATTCCCACTGCAGAGATACGTTTGAAGCTTGCATAACAGTTGTTTCCTTGCGGAAGAAAAATGGGAAAATAAGCGTGAAAATGAAAGAAAAATGGGAAGGAAAACTGATACGTAACTCGCTCGCAAGCCAAAAACTTTTTGCGGCTATCTTCTAAAGAGCTAAAGAAGCCGAAAGTTCACGACTTCAAACTTAATCCACTACTGAAATGTTCAGCTCTTCAGTTTACTGTTTATCCCATGAACACGGACTTTCCAGTTTAAATGTAAGGGGCCCAATGGCGCTAAAAGCCCAATTTCTAGGCGATGTAAATCCGATCTCTGTAACTACATTTACCCGACAATGTGGACAAACAAATCCACTCATATTCTCCACGATGCCCAGAACTTTAACATCCATCTTGCGGCAGAAATTGAGCTCTTTACGAATGGTGGCCAGCGCGACGTCTTGAGGCGTGGTTACGACCACCGCACCTTCTGGTCTAACGTTCTTCAGTGCTTTGACGACGGTGAGGTGTTCGTCTGACGTACCCGGGGGTGTGTCTACGGGACAAAATAATGGCAGCAATCGCTTGTACGCACAATCTTGGAGCAGCTTTCAACTCATGTCGTAAAACCAAAACCAAAGCAGTTACTTAATCATGACAAGCGCCAAAAATATAAGCCAATCAGAGTTCAATGTAAATACGGTCAAACCACCCGCAAAAAGAGGACACGCTAGGGACTGAGCAAGGTGCTCGCTTACCACAAGACGTAGGGTGCGCCAGTCATACATTCTATTGGTATTCGCAAGTATAGGTTGCGTGAACAAAAACAAACAAACAAACGAAAGGAAGGATAAGTTAGAAACTGGACGCCGGAGCCATTTGAAATATTGTGCGCTGCCGATAATTGGAGAAACAGGTCGACAAAGGTGTAATATAAATGTAGTGGAACTGCCATTTTAGCCCAATTTCCAAGAGTTATTTTAGCCTATGGTGCTTCAAAGAAGTCTCCACCAAAAGTGTCCGCTTACAGAACGTTATAAATGTAAAGTTCCCATGGGGACATCGCCGGGACCGTGGTTTGGTGTCCGTTTATGGGTGGCGAGCGCAAGCGGAGGTTCTTACGCCGATTGGTTTGGGGTTTGCTTCTCGTTGGTTGAGAAAGTGTAGCGAGTTTGGTAGTGACGAAATGATGGAGCTTATTAACCGGACACTGTAACTGCCACATACACTACCGTTGCATTAGTATAAATATATCAGCGTTCTATCACGAATGCCGTTTTCTTATTGGCCATGTTCTAAACGAGTGAGGGCCTGGGAATGAGTTTTAAAATTTATCTATTGGAAAAAAATTGTTTCCACTGCATGAAAGAGCATCTCAAAAGTGGTCACCTTGCCAACTTTGACGCTGTTCAGTTGAATTGGAGCTGAAACAAAAGCTTTTGAAAATTGTGAAAATTAGAGACTTTGTATGGTTTAGAGGGACACACTTTCCGAAATAGAGACATTTGTATGCATGTCAACTGGCGACTTTTCGACCAAACATAGTCAAACTTACTGAAAGTACTTATTTTGAGATACCCTTTCACAAGAGAATCGATTTAGTTCAATGCTAAAGATTTTCAATGAAGTTTGGATTCGTTCCCAGGCCCTTACTCGTTTAGAACATGGCCAATTGGCTACGCTACTCGCTATCTATTTAACGATTAGTGTAAATCTACTAGCGTTCTATCACGAATGCCGTTCTCTGATTGGCTATGCTGCTCGCTATCTATTCTGTGACAGATAGTGAGTAGCGATTGTCAACAAAATGCCGGCATCTAATTAACAATTAGATTATGAGCTCGAGAATTCTATCGCATGATACAGATTGATGAGGGCGAGGCCCTGTATCAGCTATCACGCATAGAAATCGAGAGAAAATAATCTAATTGTTTTTAGTATAAAAAATATCTACTAGTCGTTCAAAACTAAACAAGCAAATTGTCTAAAACCTCCTCGCAGACACTTCGAAAACGCGAAGATGCGGCCGCCATTTTGTTGACAACCGCTACTCACTATCTATCATAGAAAAGATAGCGAGTAGCGTAGCCAATCAGAGAACGGCATTCATGATAGAACGCTATACTAGTCTGTGATAGATAATGATAGACAGTGAGTAGCGTTTCACTTGAGGACCCACATATGAATTTTAACAGTATGCGCAGTTTCGTTACTTACCAAATATAAGAAAATCCAGTCTACCCCAAAAGGTGTCCTTCAAAAATTGCTTGATTAAACCTGGCGAGAAATACAGCGTAACAGTTAATATTAAGCGTCGGGATTAGGAACTATAATAACTGTGAAGTTTACGCTATGGTCAGGTTTTATGAACACATCATGACATGATATGCAAATTGCAAAATCAATACAAGCTTGACTAACAAATCTTTACTTCTACTTTGGAACTTCGGAAATTCTTAGGGGCTAGGCGATGGAAAAAACATTAGGTTTGTCAATCTTTTCCATTTTCCAAAGTGCACCGAATATATATGTCACCAGAAAAGCGTCTTCTCCGTTTAGCAGAGGGCAAGGATTTTATGCCAAGGCTCATTTGAAGCTGCATCCAGGACGTCTACACGGCTATATTTTTCCTCAAAAAAGACAATTGTAAATTGCTGCGTTACACTAATAATACACCAGGTTGACATCAGACTACGTGGGGTTCCTGTGACTGCTGTGACCTTCAACTCGAGTGAAGAACGGTTTGAGGTGTACTAACAACAATGTGTGGATTTAAGTCGTCAATTACCTGTTTTTCTAGGACCACGCCATATAATCCTACAAACAGAAAAATATAAATACATGTATTATTTTATATCCTGTATGCTGTTTAACCCATTAGCTCAAATACTGTTCGGTACCAACTTTCTCTCAACAATATCGCTGCCTGATTATCTACTAATGGTCTTGAGAATAAAGGAAATTATCACTAATTATTGCAGGTACATGTAGCAGGTGCTACAATTACAGTAATTTTATTGCACGTACATGTAGCCAAGAAAATCACGTACATGTACATCAGTTAAAAACGATCAAAATAGAGGCCAAACACACACACACACACACACACACACACACACACACACACACACACACACACACACACACACACACACACACACACAAATAAATAAATATTAAATAAATGTAGTTAAAAGGTTGTGAACTATGAGATTATGAAAAATCAGTCCCTTTTTAGGAAGCTATTTTCTAGGACATTTAATCCTTAACACGTCACTTAATGTCCTTAAATGCTTGTATAACCAGAGTCTGGTTATACAAGCATTTAAGGACATTAAGTGACGTGTTAAGGAGCCAACAACTTTGTCGACTCACTCGAATTACAAATAAAATCATTGAAAGTTTTATCAGAAAGATTATAGTTATAACTATCACGCGCGTTTGAACACGAACTATCATGCACTATCATCGACTATCATGAACTATCATTCACTTTGAACCTCCTCAAAAATCTCATGATAGTCGATGATAGCTTTTGCCGTTTGAACATGCGCATGATAGTTGATGATAGTTTCGGACTTTTCAACTATCATCGACTATCATGCATCGTTTGACCAGGGCTTTAATCCATTTTTAGCCTTATAATCCTTGGCTCTATCTCCACTAACCGCTGCCAATGATTGCCATTTCAAGAGCAACTGACTTAAATTCTACCAATTTATACTTAATCCTCAAATCACTTAATATTTAGTTTCAGGCTGCAGATTATTTTTACCAAATTTAGAAGCACTTAGTAATATTTTAGATTGTCCGTTGCAATAACGGTTATGTGGCAGGGATAAAGAAAAGTCCTAAGAGTTAGCCAATCACAGTAGCACTTTTTAGACTTACGCATTGTCTGTTTTTTCCAATAAGGAGCCCACGGACATAACTTTAACATCAAAATGAGGTGACCTAAGTAAAAAACAAATAAATAAATAAAATGAAGAGTATTCTGACTATTGATCAACTGAAAATGTGATTTAAGCCACTGCGAATTGAATCCACCAATTGCAACTTTGACACATACGCGGGTTCAAACCCCGGCCGGACCAACACTTAGGGTCTTTAAATAATTGAGGAGAAAAGTGCTGCCTTTGTAATAGCATCTGCAAATGGTTAGACTTTCTAGTCTTCTCGGATAAGGACGATAAACCGTAGGTCCCGTCTCACAACACTTGCACCTTATAATCTGTGGGACGTTAAAGAACCCACACACTGTTCGATAAGAGTAGGGGACGTAGTTCCCGGTGTAGTGGTCTATCTCTACCTTTCGTCTGTCTTTGACATTCATGTGTGGGTTGGGTGGGTGGGTGAGATCAAATATGGACTGATAGCGGCAGCCAGAGGCGCCTTTACGGGCTGACGTCCGATCTCACCCTAGTGAAGCATTGTAAACTATCCCTGAAAAGCCCCGACGGGGAGAGGATAAGTAAGTATAAGTATAAGTAAGTATAAGTATGTAAACAGTGTGCAATAAATTAACCACAGAAATGGTGATTGTGGGTTCAACAGTTGTTAAAATGGGAGCATGCCTTTGTTAACTTTTTTGGTGGATATGGTCTTCATAAGAATCACAGAATGACTAGTTCACTACAACACGTCTTTTTACATTAGCTGTTATTTCTGTTATAAAATAATTAATGTATATAGCGTAATAGGCAACTGGCCCCACCAAATTACTCAGATTTTCTCTTACTTTAAAGGTGTCCATCCATAAGGAGAGTTAATAACTTGTTTCCCTTCAACTGCCATTAACTTGGGTACACTGGGACCACATATATCCAGGTCAACAAGCCCTGCCTGCATTGGAGACCGCAAAAAATCCATAAACATGGACAAACATAATTACAAAATCCCAATTCTCGTTCTCAAGATCAACAAGAGAACTGGCCAGAATGCCAGTAATTTTCTCTTGGTTGAACAATGTAGTTTCTGAGTCATTGACCATTTGCAAATACACATATTAATGTAACATATACAGGCAAAAACTAGCGATAAAAGAGTCCGACGTTTCGGCGACATCTTGGCGCCATTGTCAAGGGAAACTAAATCAAATATGCGATTTCAAGAGTTTACAACTAAGAGTTCAGAGTCACTAATTTGCATAAGTTAGACAAGGACCTTTGCGCGAATTGAGTCTGATTGTACATTTAAACACGGTCGTAATTGTTTAATGAGTAACATCTCATTAACGAGACAATCAAACTTGTTCTGGCATTTTTTCAACACATTAAAACAATTGCGAAGGTCATCTGGAATCCTGCCTTGCGTGTCTGTTATCATAGTGTTTACGCACTGACGAGGTCTTGCTTCTATGTCCATCAACGCATATGAACAGATGGCCACGGGTGTATCCGACATAACCAGCATCACACTGGTCACACTAAGCCTTGAAGTTATACACAACGCATTCTTGATCAGTGAGCTGGGGCTTAGGTTCGCTTGTCGGGAATTCCTGGGCAATCTTGCGGCTCATAAACACTGGTTGGACAATAGGCTGGAGCTTCACGCTGAGATCTTTTAACTGTGTCTTCACGATATTTGCAGACGACTGGTCTTTAAAGGGTATGACGACCCGAGTAGTGTTTTCCGTCATAGATTTAGACCGCAATGAAGACTGGTCAGCGACCTTTAAATTTAGGAAGGTTTTAACATTGGAGTCCACAAGGTGCTTGGGATACTTCAGTTTAGAGAACACAGAACAAGTTTGATTGTCTCGTTAATGAGATGTTACTCATTAAAAAATTACGACTGTGTTTAAATGTACAATCAGACTCAATTCGCGCAAAGGTCTTTGTCTATCTTATGCAAATTAGTGACTTTGAACTCTTAGTTACTCTTGAAATCGCATATTTGATTTAGTTTCCCTTGACAATGGCGCCAAGATGTCGCCAAAACATCGGACTCTTTTATCGCTAGTTTTTGCCTGTATATGTTTCTCTAAATCATTGTTGACATATTAAAGTCATCACATTTTATGTTCCCAAGGGTGGTTGATTGAGGAAGTGACTGATTTACCACATAAAAAGTAGTCAATCCGGAATGGTTCAGGAACTCTGTGTGGATCTTAGAATTTGCTGTTAATATCAGGACTTTAACAGTTACATTGTACATGTACATTGTAAGTGAACAACATGTAGTGTGCTTGGGCAATTATCGACCATGTTATATTTCCTGTAATATGGCAATGTCTGGACATTACAAGAAGTTTAACAGTATCTATTTTTTCTGCAAATAATGCATTTATTCAATCCACTTTAATTATAACTATACCCATTTAATTAAATTTGTCATTACAGTTACTGTACATGTACCAGTCCTTTAATTTGCCATTGTCATACTGTTGCTGCTTCAGTTGCTGTTACTGTCTGCTGTCACCATCATAGTCACCGTCACCATCACCGTCACCGTCATTGCTACTGTCACTGTTATTGTTACCATCACTGTCACTGTCATTGCCACTGTCACCATCACCATCACTGTCACTGCAGTCACTGTCACCATCACAATCACTGTCACTGTGACCGTCACCGTCACCGCCACCGCCACCGCCACCGCCACCGCCACCGCCACCACCACCGCCACTGCCACTGCCACTGTCACTCTCACTGTCACTGTCACCATCACTGTTCCTATTATCAAATGTTTTTGTGATGATAATCCTCGTCATTGTTTTTTTAATGCTTACTTTTGGTTATCTTTGTTTACCTTTTTACCCATGTTGGCAAGAGCCATGCTTAGAGTGGCTGCTAAACTTGATTTTCCAACACCTAGAAAAAAGGAAGAATTGAGCTCCTTTTAATCAACAGCATTAATTTTTTTGCTAAAGACAATAATTCAACTGCTATCTTCAATATTTATATCACTCACACCAAGCCCTCAAGTGTCTAATGTTAAAACTTTGATCAACTGTTTTGATTAATACTGTCAGCTACATACAAAACCCCTTGAAAGTGACTTGTCTTGTTTTTTTACAAGAATCGAATTCTGATCTGACTGATGATCTACAATTCTTGTACAGAGAGGTGTTTATAATAATAATTTATAATAATAATAATAATAATAATAATAATAATAATAATAACAACGATTTATTAGTAGTACTTCCACAGGGTGGCCTTTGCCTACTAATTAAAAATCTCAAATCAAATCAAATTAAATCAAATGTTGGTTTTGAAGAGAGGGGAAAACCGGAGTACCCGGAGAAAAACCTCTAGGAGCAAAGTAGAGAACCAACAAACTCAGCCCACATATTCATGACACCGAGTCCTGGAACACATTGGTGGAAGGCGAGTGCTCTCACCACTGCTGATCTGTGCCAACCCTGCTCCCCACAGAAATAAGAAGCAGATTATCTTGAGAGGAAGTGCTTATCTCCAAAAAAGGTTTGAAAGATATTTAGAAAATTATAAAGAAAATATTCACTGACAAAAGCATTTTCATTTGCAGATTTCTGACTCCATTTACCATACTATTGTCCATTGATGCAGGGTTCTAATTAAAAGTAGATCCTCTGCATGACTGTGTCATGTGACTTTGTCAAGTTCATAAAAAATGTTGGTACATGGAACAAAATAGATGGCAGAAATGGAAAGAACATGACAAAATTAGGAAGACTGCCAATTTTGAAGCCACTGACTTTTAGGTAAGAGATTTTGTTGTGAGTTTAATGCTTAAAAAATGCACCAAGGCTTGCATGAAAAAAAGCTGCTGGATGATAAGGTTTGCCATCTGGCATACAATTCTTTTAAAATTCTCAAACATTCAGCCCGCTCTAAAATCTCTCACCCAAATGTCGGACATGGGTGCAACAGAAATTAACTTTACAGTGACTTGATTTGGCAGGTCCTGTATATAGGCAATGCCTAAAACAGCTGCATGTAAGTAACTAATCTTTAATACCTCCTTTCCCAGACAAAATAAGAATCTTGTGTTTGATGGCATTCATCCGCAAATCAATCATCTCCTGATCTGGGTCCACACCTCCTGTAGATTAAAAATAATATACAAGTAACTAATGTTTACAGATGTAGTTCCAGATTGGTTTAACTGCACTGTCTATAACTTGATCAGTTTAAAAATTTCACAAAAACATAACTTAAAGAAATTGCATAAATTGTGAGTCATTATGTGTAATGAAGGCAATCACCACCTTTGATAATGGCTACCATAGTTATAATATACAAGTAGAGATGCTACCCCCAACATAAGCTACAAGATACAAGATACACCAACAAGATACCCATGGGTAACACTACACATGACATGTACACTGTACGAGGTACAGTTGATGCATTTTTTTTTCTAATTCCAGTCATACTAAATAATGACTTAAGCCAATTTAAATATTTTACAAGACCGACATTATTTTGCAAGACACAACGTCAGTAATACTGTAGGCTGCATGCCATCATTTAAGTCTTGTACTGGAGAGTATGGAATTCTTAATCACTAAATGAGAAAAATGTGACATTTTCCCTGTGGAAATGTTTCAGAATGTTGCGAAAACATTGTTTGATTCCTTATTAACTGTACCTTGTTGGCTGCAGAGGTATTGTCCTGGACATCCTTGGCAAACACTTGCTTTTCCCGCTAAGGACTGACAATCATTTTAAATAATCATTACAAGTATCATAAATGTCTAATTAAATTAATAATAACTGTTAACCCACTCTAAATTGAGGGTTCGCACTAATACCAGGCCTGCTAAAGAAAATACCCTGGGCCCAGTTGCTCAAAAGCCAATTAACTTAATCCAGGATTAGCATAAACTTTGGTTGCAGTTGTTAACTTTAGGAGGAAAGTTTCTTTTGCTGCTTTTGGTTTTTCAGGATTGACGTCCTCAAATCTAAAATTGTGCAGAATATCAGCGTTGGTCAATGTTTGTGGATAGAGAAATAAACTCCTTGGTTAAGTTTTAATCTTGGATTAGGGTTAATCGGCTTTCGAACAACTGGGCCCAGGTGTTTAATAACTGGCTAGAAACCAGTTTACACCGACTATTCCTGGAGGACAAAATTAATCCATTGGCTAAAATTAAAGCCACTGCCCTTTTATTACTGTGCAGCCTCTCCATAAAAAGCAAACTGTGATCTTCAAAATCTGAAACTACTGATTGCAAATCCATTAAAGGCAATCATAATTAAAACACAAATCAATGGATTTACTTAAATGTACTTTAATCACAATCAACCAATGACAGCACTCAAGCTTGTAACGTTATGTCACACAACCCTTTATCACGTGACACGACATAGCGAATCATATGCGTTAGATTCCATGTGCTTACAGGAAGATATGACACTTGTAAGTTGCTGGAGCTATGACGACTTCACCATATTAAATTTATAGATTCCAACTACCTTTGTGCTAGTCATTTCAAAAGGAATCGTAACAAAGCTGACCTTTTTTCCTGTGAATGAAAACATGTCATTGCTCACCTACACACAGTGACTCACGTACCCCTCCCACCACCATCCCTTACCTCCCCTTCCCAACTTTTTCCATTTTGACACGCTGTTTTAAGACCTGTTTACCGGTACATGGAGGGAGGGTGCTCCAGCTAACCGAGCTACTCAGCTACCCTGGGAGAGCAAACTTTTCATACATTTCTTTAGAAAATGCAATGAAACATTTGCAGCTGTACATGCTAGAAAGGGTAACCTGCCTTCCTAGGGTACCATGTCTACTTGCCTGTGGTACCCTTCTAGGTCAAGGTTAGCTTTTTGTCATGTTAATGGCAAAAAGGCAGGATGGCGAGTGGTTTGGGGCGCTGGATTTCAATGCGGTCACCCCAGGTTCAAATCCCGCTGTAGCCACGGTGACTAGATGGTGTTGTTCTGGGTAGTCCCTGATTCAACTCCTCAGTCATCCTTGCAAATAGCCAACTGGTTTGCCTCTGGCCAGTTGGGATTCTTATCATGTTTATTTGTTTATTTGAATTATTTGTTTCTGTATTTGCTTGGCCCCAGTAGCCTTTGTGCTATAAATACTGCCGAGGGTAAATAAAGGTTATTATTTTTATTATTAATGGTTCATGTCAGGTTACCCTGGCTAGCTGAGGTGAGTTTCTTTTGTCTGCCATCTTGTTTATTGTGCTTAGCAGCCACTCAAAAGATAGCCCACTGACTGTCCTGCTTAGGTGGGTTGTAAAGGAGGACAGCCACTATGATTGTCTTAACCCTCCTCAGTAGCAAGGTAGCCCAGTTAGCCACTGGGCACTCTGCAGCTGCCTCCACGTAAACAATGCTTTAGGCATACAAGACACATGCATGTCTAACTGGCTTGTAGGCCAATATAACTGCTTCATCTGCATCCATATAGACCACATTATTCATTAGCTAACTGGCATGGTGCTGAAATTAAGCTTAAGTTTAAAACATGCACAATTACACTGTATAAACGCATTGCAGGTCTGTATCTTTCGGATGGTCCGTCTGAACAATTTCGCGTCTTCGAAAGTCTGAAGGGCGCAAAAAGTAATCCACCCTTTAATAAAAAGAGGGGAACGGAAAATCTTGGAAGCATTTTGGTACCTCACCAGTGCGGCAATCCCGATATGCGCATGCAGAGCACTCTCCGCTGTGTTGGCTGAACTGAAATCTGAACTCACCGTTTCTGATGGACAACCTACTGCAGTCGCCTTATCACCATCTGACTCCATAGCTGTACAATTAGCACCAAGCGAAGGTCATCAACATCGATCGATACGGACATCTTTTCAGCTCCCACAAAAAAGCACACAGTACCCTCTCAAGGCCATGTTGGACGAGTATGACTAAAAAGGAACTGGATACGAAGGTAAAATGCGTGACGTTTCAAGGCTGGCGTGACGTACAAGTCTTTTATTTCGTTACAGGCGTTTAGAGTGTTTTCAGTCACGCAAGTAAAAATATAAAATCATCAACCATTCAATAGAAATTGCGATGTTATAGAAGAGTAATAGATAAACAACATGCCAAAGTCTCAGGGCCGTGCGATATCCCGTACTCGAGTTATTCGGCAAATGTACCGCTCAAAATTATAGTGTTTTGTATGGAAACGCCATGCATCTTGACGTCCCTCTCCAAGCAGATACATTTCTAAAATGTCTTGTACGTGATGAAGAAAAAATGCAAAAGTGTGTTTAATTTTGAAGTTTAGTTTTTTGACACGAAAGGTCATGGAAAGTGTGCATCACATACTGAAGGCGCGAGGGGGTGAAGATAAAATTGAATTTAGTTCTTTTATGACGTCACGTGAAAACCCTCTATTATCTTATTTTTTTTCCCGAGATAAAAATCCCCTCAACGCTACTGCAAACGAAAATTCAAAATTCAGTTCAGCAAAGAAAGCGAAATCTTGCATTAGTAGTGACGAAACTTCACTAATTAAAATAAAAACGACTTAGTGCAAAAATGACTTTATGTATAATGTCTTAAATTGCGTTCACAAAAGGATCATTCTTCATTTGATTTCCTTTCGGCAGTTCATATATGACTCATTTCATATATATGACGCGTCAAAACGGACAAAAATACTTCCTTGATATATATAAGACTTCTTCTTAATATATAAGACTTGTTTCATATAGATATAACTCGATGTAGAAATATCCAACTTGTTTCCAAATAACTACAACATCTTGTAAATATATAAAACTTCTTTTGAATAGTTATACAACTTGAGGCACATATACAAAACTTGTTTCAAATATTTGACTTGGTTCACACAAATAGGACTTTTCAGCTCGGCGCGCCGGATTTCGTATCTCCTAATTTTAGGTAAACCCGTTTTCCAGAAGCCTGGATACTACCTGTGGTATCGATTTGCAATAATCCAATTGATAAGAAGTTTTATTTTGATAAGAAGTTTTATTTTTTTTTTTATTTGGAAACAAGTTGGACATCTCTGCATCGATTTATATCTATATGAAACAAGCATTATATATTAAGAAGAAGTCTTATATATATCAAGGAAGTATTTTTGTCCGTTTTGGCGCGTCATACATATATCATTCACACTCATTTCTTTCACGGGAACATACGAACCCACAATTGACCTGCTCCCAACGTCAGTGGCTTCATAGCTCAGTTGGTTAGAGCATTGCACCGGTAATCGCGAGGTCACAGGTTCAAACCCCATTGAAGTCCTGAATGTTTTTTTAAGGCTTCTTTTCGCAATTGCATAAATTGCGTTCACAACTGCGAGGATCATTCTTCATTTGAAAAATGACTTTTTGGTCCGTGCCGTGCCAATGGCAAAATAAATAAATAAATAAATCGTTATTTCGGGCAGGGAAATTAATACAACACTATTTCATCACAATTAGAACATTTTCTCTCTTCTATTAAGCAACGAATTCTATCTCACTAGCTACTTAGGATAGCCTCGGACTGTCGTTTTCTTTATTTGCACGCATTGCGAGTGTACATTTTTCTTCGACGAAAAACTGGAGCGAGTGTTGCAACATGGCGGTCATGTTTCTCACCCGGTGTGGCGAACAAGAAGGTAGTTTACAGGAACATTACAGGCTATGAATAATCAATTATGGTTTTTCAAAGAGTCCGACCGTACCTCGGTCGTTTTGCGTTTGGCTTTGCTGTGGGTTTCCCGATAGCGGTTACTTTTATGGAAAATGTGGGCAGCGTAAAAGGAGTTCAAGGAATCTCGATGCAAGTAAGTTGGCTTTGAGCATTTGTTTTGAATTTAAACGGAAACGTATAAAACTTAAGTTTTAGTTGTAGATGTCTTGTTATTATCGTAAAATAGCATTATTTTTAGCAAACACAGATCAGCTGACTGAGAAGATCTTGATTCCCACACAAACAATTGCAAGGGGATTATAAATCCGGGAGACTCCAGATTTTGGATCTTATCTCCCGGTCTCCAGATTAGAGTCTGAAATCTCTCGGAAAATGACCGGAGTTTGCCATTTCTTGCGAGACTCAACTCTCACAACCATAAATTTTCAAATATTTTGAGCTATTTTACTGTTAAGTAAACATGGATAACAAAATTAACACGTTTCCTCATAAACTCTAACAAACCGTTCTTGCAAGCGTTGCCATTGTAAGCAATAATGTGATTGATCAGTAATAAAACAATCAGATCAAATGATACAATGACGTCATGTGTTTTTTGACGTCATCTATCACAAGTCTCCATATTTGAAGACCAGAGAGGTTGACAGCCCTGCAATTGGTACATTTGTAATAGTTCATCTAAGGTCTGGTTATTCGACCTGGAGTTGTTCTGGTGATTATCAGAAAATAATCTGAAACTGTGTGAAATGGACAACTTTACACGAACATTAATCAGTTTGCTGTTCAGCATTTTTTTTTTTAACATTGGCCGCAAGACAACTTATCACTGAATTGCAGAAGAAACCCTAAAAGAAGAAGAAACCCTAAAAAATAATTTACTTTGCCTTGAAGGTAGACTGCAAGTACTGCAGTCTCTAATTTTGGGAATGGATTGTGGGGTGGGAGAATACGCATGCATGCAAAATTGCGTGGAGATGCGAAGCAAGGGAAGTGGCTCTCCCGTCGTGTATGTCTCCTTGCAAGTTTTTCTATTGATTGACTTGTCACAGTTATCCTCTGACAATTGCTTATGTTATTATTATAGTTTGACTGACCATGATCTAACTTGATCCAATGTTGAGCAAGCTATTTTTCACGTACATGTAATACACTATTTTTCTCTGTCTTTTGTCCACCAGCCAACTTTAAATCCAACGCCACATCTCAGGGGTGATGTAGTTCTTGTTAACAGCTGGGCTGTAAGACAGTTTGAAGGGATCAACAGAGGGGACATTGTAACTCTTATGTGAGTGAATTCCTATTCTGTGTTGTCTAGTATAGTTTGTTTGTTTTTTAAGAATCTAACTCAATGTGAATGCACTTTACATGCTTATCCATCACACTTCTTACACAACAAACAGTGTGTCAAGTACATTTTGTATTTTTGAAATCAGAGACTCAGTGAAAATTCTGTTTGTGTCAATGGGCATAAATACAGTATCCCAAATTTTCTTAGGTTTAACATTCAATTTGTGAGGTCAGGAATAGGATTAAATAATGTTATGCTGACTCATAAAAAAATTCCGCTCAATATTACAATACCACTATCTTGACGTTACAATACTACTTGGCATTCCTTGTGTGGAGAATCTTATTGAAATTTAGGTATATTAGGATGTGG
>JAEMWC010000447.1:325000-347500 GCA_016490735.1 Pachyseris speciosa | reverse complement strand
AAGGTTAGAAGCCTTGAGGAGGTGGGGGAGAAGTCAAAATCTCCCATTTCCCATACCCTGTTCACCTTATCTCTTGCACTTTTTATTTTAGCATTGCTTCCGTGCCTATAAATGATTTATCATATCTCTCTGGCCTCATGGCCTCTTAGAATTTTCACTTCATGTCCTACCCTTTTTCAGTTTTCCTGTCTCCTGCACCCCTCTCTCCCCTGGGTTTCCACACACTGTCCCCCCCCCCACCCCCCACCCCCCACCCCCATACACTGAGAATGTTTGATTAACAAATTTTATGACGCCATTCTTCCAATCAGAACAACTAAACACGTCAAGTTCGTGCACACCTTCGGCTCTTCGATTCGCATTTTCCCACAAATCGTCAGTTTCATGCGTGTTTGCTTGTGAATAACCAGTCTGACTGGTTTATTTCGAGTTTAATTGAGGGATACAGTTAGTAGTCAATGTAGTTAATCGGAGGATAAATCTGTTTTGAGGAACACCTTTTTATTCGGACCTGATTACCTGTACTGTAGCTATCTCTGGATTAAGAAATTTAATCTTGAATTAACCCTTAATTGGGGGATAGTTTAATCGGCTTTCCAGGAACTGGGGCCAGAAATTCCTTTCCTAAAAATCTTCAGACTCAATAACTATTAAAGTCCAAATTTCATGTACAATATTATTGACTACTGATTGGTTTTGTGGGAATTCATTTGTCCCTTTTTCAAGATTAAAACTCTGTGATCAGCTAACCACTTTCGCAGACTGAACTGGTTGAAAACCATACCCTTCACATAGGCCTCTACCTGTTTATTTCATTTATGGGATTAGTGCCTTGGTTTCTGGCAGCCCACTCCCCATAGAGGAGCTTATTGTTTGTCCAGAGAATCTCTTTATTTTGCAATGGTAAAGTGATGTGAATTTCGAGGGGTGAGCAGCAATTATCGAAGGGTGTACTGCTTTTTTCCCTTAGAATCCAAATCCCTCTTAATTCACTCTACTTTGGCATACAGACTGTACAGACTGGTTATGGTGTCAATTATTTTGTGATATACTGTAAAGGCCTGGATTCAGCAAATTAGCATATGACTTTTGCCTACAACTGGACCAACTCAAACAAAAGAAATCAATCACGCATCAGATCCTTTTTTGTTTTTTTTTTTGTTTTTTTTTCTCTTTCTTGGGTTTTGGGGAAAAGTCATAAGCTAATCCTTCGGATCCTAGCTTTCTAATCGCAAAATAAGTACAGAACTTCATTTCTGACACCAATTCTAGTCTATAATTATGCCAAAGCAGAGTGAGTTGAGCTCGATATTTTGGATTTTATGGCAAAAAAAAAAAAACGATTTTGCAGAACACCCTTGAAATATCATACACCAAATAAACACATAATTACATCATAAGGGGTTTATAAATATCCATAGCATCATACAAATCCCAAAGTGCATAGGCTCTAAGACGCTTCTCACCATTCTTTTAGGTGTCATTGGGTCTTGTTCAGGGAAAAGCAACTCACATCGTGTGGCCTCCAGATAGATGGCAGCGACTAGAGAACTTCACACCGGAGGGGCGACTCAGCTCTGACCACGCCCATCCCTCGCCTGAGTCAAAAAACGTTAGAGATGCATCAAGCAATCCAGAGACAGGGATAAAAACGGGTGGGCTTACATGCAGTAATCCAAGCTGGCCTGCATATAATGTCCCAGACGATTGTAGTCCGATCAGTTGACCACTGAAAATATCTGCTCCGGGGAAAGGAGAGTTAGTGCGTTCGCTGCATCAGGCATAAATGTCGATAAATATAATGTCCGCCATGTTTGAAAATTAAAGTTTTGATTACTATAAGTCAGTCGTGTCTTTGTGTGTTTGTTGTCTTGCTGACCAAACGGACACAGTTTTATTTTCGCTATTATTGCTTCTCTTCCTTTTCGTTTCGTTTTGCATCTTTTCTTTTCTGCTTTTTTTTTTTGATAATAAGATATTAAACGACTTTAAGTACGCTTAAGGCGGCATTTAACCTAAACGTCGATCCAACGTAACTTGGTAGCGCGTTCGCGTTTCAAGCAATTTAAAAACTCTACGCTCATCCCACGAAGCTGTGTTGTGGGATATTTTGTGATTTTTTTTTTTTTTTTTTTTTGGTAATTTTTGAGTATATTTGGGAAGAGATAAGTTTTTTTAAAGGATAAGTTAAACTTAGGGAAATAGGAAATGTTGAAGATTTAACGAAGGTTTAAATTTGGAATTTGAAGTTAGAAATTAGTAGACAGACACCAAACAGTTCCTCCAGTATCCTGGAGTGCCCTTAAAACTTCACTCCAATTCCAGGTGTATCTTATCTTATCTAGAGGAATAAAATCAAATCAACCAAATAACTTTATTTATATACGGTCTTCTCATCAGTGACACTGGGTCATAACTACTTAAAGGAAAAAAAAAATTTGATCTTAGATCTACGAGATATGCACTCAATAGCCACTCGGCTAAGAAAGGGAATGGAAGTCATTTATTAGTAAGTTTGTTCTATTTACAGAAATGTTTTTTTTTTGGCCGCGTCAAAAGTGCCACGTGGCGCATTTGACAGCTCAACCATTGAAGCATGCTGGTGGACGTAAACAATGCATCTCTCATTAGCTCCTTATTTCGTCCACCAGCGTTTGTTCGTTTCACCATTGTTATCTGTGTCTCTAGAGATTGGTTGCGAACCACCTATTGGGCATCCCACTTTAATTGCGTAACAGTCTTCACATTTTCTGATCGAAGGCACGCAAACATGTTAGATCTACTACAATTCATACAAGAAATTAGTTGGTGGAGTTGGTTAGCGGTGTTCCTTGGTGTCCTAGCGTTCATCTATTGGCAAGGTATCCATCGCTACTACTCGATCCTCGGTGACTCGCTTCTCCCAGGTCCCAAACCATGGCCATGGGTAGGAAATCTTCCGGACGTTTTCAAATATGGCGGAATGCACAAGATGTTCCTAAACTACTTTTACAAGTATGGCCGCGTATACAAAATGTGCTTCGGTCGAACGCCAGTCATTGTCGTGAGTGATCCCGAGATTGTAAAGCAGATCATGGTGAAGGATTTCTGGAAATTCCCGAATCGGCCACAATTCATAAAACCCAACCCTCCCCTGGACTCTGGTTTGTTCGTCACGCGCGACGAAACGTGGAAACGTATCCGAAACACGCTGACACCGACGTTCACAGCGACAAAACTGAAGCAGATCGTGCCGATTATAGATGGCGCCACGAAGAGACTGATGGAGAAAATGAAAACGTTTTCTGAAACGGGTGAGTTTTATTCTAAAGAAATAATGTGCAGAACTGCACGGTTGCAATATAACATGGTGTAAAAACGTCACTGTGAAAAACCGCAAAACAGCGCTGGATGACCTGGTCTCGACTTCTTAACTAAAAAATGATTACCATGCATGACAGAGAACTGTTAGATACTACTTAAAATCACTAACAAATGGACCTGATTTGCATGTTTAATTTTCTTTCTTTTCTTTTCTATTCTTTTCAGTAATCTTATGTTAATCTGCGTTTGTTTATCTCGGTAAAACAGCGCTTTCATTCTAATCTCTTTTCCTTAAGACTTCAAATGTGCAATCTGACTCCATCCGCGCTAAGTTATTTACATGAAAAGAAAAGAAAGGCCCATACGTATTGCCTCCATTTGTGCTTCGAAGTCACTTGCCTTGATAATGATCAGCTGAATGATGAGAGCATCATCGACTGGCGGAAACGTCAGACAGCTTTAATTTTCATATTTGTTTGTTTTCTAGACAATTGTTCGTTTATATTCACTTGAATTCAAAAGTGACCTTAACAAAGATGCATACTTTCTATTCAGGTTTCCTTATTAAAACTACTTTAGAGGTCTCGAACTCGTTATATTAGTTCTGCCGTTGTTAGGAGCCATCAAAGCCTGATAACCCACTGAGTAAATCATCTCAGTCAATTCTTTGTTCAATGACTCAGCAAAAAAGAAAATAAAACAAAGGAAAAAAATAAAGCTATCCTGCGTGACAGGACGAAAAAGTGGGAGAAGAAAAAGGTGGTGGTCTGGGGGATCCTCCCCCCCCCCCCCCCCGCCCCTTCTTTCCCAGCTTCTCTTCCCCATCCCGCCCCACTCCCATTTATCTTCCCTACGGTTGCCCACATGCGCACTCGGTTGTTCTAACACAAAGTTAACCCCCCTATATAGTTTCAAAGCTAGTGGTCCTTACATGAGATGAGACATTCCTCAGTATTTTGTAGCACTGGCATATTGCTTGAGGATATCGGCGCTGTAACGAAATAACCCGATTTTCTTGTGACCTTGAAATGATAAACCACAACAGCAAACCTTGACTGATAAGAGGCATACCCGTTTGGATTTTGGTTAGCTCAGCGAACACATTAAGCCATGGGTGTCCTTGGTAGGAAAAAAACTGCTGTATAAGTAGCTTCTTTTCTTGCTGTTGATGATGATGATGATGATGATGATGATGATGGCAATGGTGATGATGATGATCACGGTGATGATCATGGTGATGGTGATGATGATGATGATGATGATGACGATGATGGTGGTGACGGTGATGATGGTGATAATGATGACGATGACGATGATGATATTTTCTCTCTTTGCCCAGGTGAAAGCGTGGATGCTAATCGGCTTTTCAGCCTGTTCGCCTTAGAGGTCATTATGAAGGCAGCGTTTGGATTTGACACCAATCTGCAGAAAAATCCTGATGAACTCTTTGTTCAAAGAGCGAGAAACGTCTTTCAAACGCCGCTGTGGATTCGTACATTTTCCATGTTCCCTTTCTGGAGATACCTAAGTCGCTTCGTTAACATTCTCCCAAACGTAGACTTTTTCCTTGGACTGGCACACAACATGATCCAGCAAAGGCAACAAATGGACTCAGCCAACCACAAAGATTTAATTCAACTGATGTTGGATGCACACAAGGTTAGTCGAGGCTTCACTTGGCAAGTTCGTCAGGGAATTGATTGTGATTGTTTGTCTGTAGGCTTGTTGGTTCGTTTGTTTGTTTTCCCACTTTTTAGAGTTATAAGAGCTCAAATAACAGAGAATAGTCTTAGCGTTAGCGATCATGGCCAAAATGCAGCAATGAGGTAAAGTCAACAATCAAACTGCACAATCTGAAATGGAACCATGGACCATGGAAATGGAAGTTCCATTTTATCATCGCTTTTACTCTCCGGCTTCCTGCTTCCACAATGTGGAAACGGCAAGCTAGTGCTAATGCCTTTCGCGCTAGACTAGGATGGGATGACATTTCTACCAGAAAGATGAAATTGAAACTGAAACTTTTGTTTAAAACTTTAAGTAAACAGACTCCGGAGTACTTCCAAGGCCCGTTTACACCATTCAGCAGAAGCTACTGACGAACTAAGGGATAAGGAATATAAATAAACTCTGCGCAAGCCCGGTACTGATTACCTAAACGCAGTTTTTGCTACAATGGAGGATATATTGTTATGGAATAATATTCCTCAAAAAGTCGATTTTACCCCAATTCTCTACTTATACTCTTCCTCAAATATTTTTTATCAGGTTAATGTCGATGGAGTATGCAAGCTAACCGACGATGAAGTCACTGCTCAGTCCATTACTTTCCTCTTGGCTGGTTTTGAGACGACTGGCAGTACTTTGTCCAACACCGCTTTCTTCCTCGCGACATACCCAGAAGTTCAAGAGAAACTCATTGCAGAGATAGGTGGGTTTAGTTACTAAGATAAATATGGTATGAATTTATGTCATGATCATCAGTCTCAAACACAGATATTTAGGTCTAACGGACGCTCCCCGGGAAATTCATCGCTATGTTCACATTGTGCAGATGTTTTCAGGCTGGACCTTTCATTGTTGTTATCCCCAACCCACGCAACTTTCCCTTATACAGGAGAAACAATGCCATTTTGTGCCATATGACTTAGGGTTTATCGGACCAACAGGGGATTACTGGCCCCCTCTTCCTCACTCCCCCTCCTCCGCGCTCGCCATCCCGCCACACTTCCCCCTCACAGAGTTTAGACAGTATTACTGTTTAGTTTAGTGAGCAGAAATAACTGCGGCCGGTGAGTTAACCTCTATTGTAAGTTGCCCTCTCACGTTACAATTATACACCCAACGCCATTTTTATCGCTTTGTTTATAGATAAAGCCAATGAAACCCGAGGCGACACACCACTATATGATCACGTGCAGAAGATAGGCTACTTAGATCAAGTCGTGTGCGAGGTCCTTCGCCTTTGTGCCCCTGCTTTCAACATTCTCCGCGAATGCAAAGAGGAAACTGTGTACAAGGGCATCCGGTTTCCCAAGGGGGTGGATGTCAACGTTCCAAATTATGTCCTACATCGGGATCCGGAAGTCTGGGAGAGTCCCCTTGAGTTCAACCCTGAGAATTTCTCCCCCGAGGCGAAGGATAAGCGAGATCCGTACTCGTTTATTCCGTTTGGAACCGGCCCACGCCAGTGCATCGGAATGCGACTTGCTCTTCTTGAGGTTAAGCTGGCCTTAACGAAGATTATGGAGCGATTCAAGTTTGAACGCGTCCCCGAAACCGTGGCCACATTGGAGCATCGTGCAGTCATATTGATGTTATCCAAAGACACCATCTATATTAAGATAACAGCGCGTTAGGGAAAGCAACGTCTAGTATTTTTTTTTTTTTACAGTGGAACCCGGCAATACGGAGGCCAAGGTAACATTTTCTGTATTACCCGGGCCGTCCGCCTTAAGGGGGCTCAATAGTCTGGAAAATGTATGAAAACCCTAGGTTTTTTAGGGGAGTTTTGGAGGGGGGGGGGGGGGGGTATTAAAACTCTTATTTCTCCAGAGAGGTTTATCGCGGAATGGGCATGTTATGTATTCGTATTGTCAAATAATGGCTGGTCGCGTGGCTATATTCAGCTCATTTGAATTCACTTTCTGGTCGGCGGAATCAAAAGCAGAAATTACCTTGAATGTGCCACAATCGCCCTTTGTGTTTTGGGTCATTTGCTGGTACCTCAAGGACTGAAAAGGCTTAATTATATAAACCTTGCCAATTTCAAAGAACTGAATTGGCACTGTGAATGTAGCAAATTAAACTTTGTTAAAACGCTCGTTTCAAGCTGCTGACAGTTTTTCGTTCATGGACGAGGGGCCTAAAAGGAAGTGAGCCTTGTCTCACCGGGCTTCAATCGTCACTTGTGGAAGTTTCATTGAATGTTGTAGGTGCCTGGTCAACTGTTAGAGCAGCATTAAAACCTGGTCAGAGACTTATAAGAAAATAGTAAATTGTTTGGAGGGAGCCTTTCTCGATCAAAGATTTGTGGAATTTCCCAGGATGCAACAGGGTCAGATTCTTGCTGTTTGGTCAGATGCCACGCACCTCTCAGTAACCTCTTATTTCATTGGTTCTTATTACCACGCAGCTCCATTATTTCAGGGCTAGGGTCCATTGTTTCTGTTGTTTGTTTATTGTTTTCTCAGCCAATCCTGTGACCTGTTCCGAGAGCTGCGTGGCGCCTCTGTTTGGTTTGAGGTTCCTGATAATAAGAGAGCTGAGAGAGCTCTCCTTTGCCTTTTTTTCCCAAACGTCCTCTCTAATATGGACGCAGAAGATCTGTCTCTGAATAAAGGATTGAGTGAAAAAAGATTTGTTCAGACTGCTCGCTTGTGAGGTAAGATTTCATTTAATTCTTGCATTATTTTGGAGCTGATATGTTGTTTTCAGTCCATTTATGAGGCCCTGCCAGTTCTGGAGAAATGCATCGTTTCTTGTCCCTGTTCTTCATGCGTAACAAACACTTTTGCACTAGCATAAAACCTATTTACACTATTTTCTTTCGGTATGCTTTTACTTTTACCAACTTAGGGCTCACATGTGAGGTAGACAAACCTTCTATGCAATGAACTAGAATAAAGCCAACCGGTTGAATTGTTCTTGCATAGCATGCAAAAATTGCTGAAGAGTATAGGAAATTTTGGTAAAGTAAAACTTTGAAGGATTTTCTCTCTGCAAATAATCAGAGTAAGTACACAAGTTTAAGTTCACTACCTAGACCAATGCAAACATTATCTGTAAAAAAAAAAACATTCAAGTGTTTCTAACCCTACTGATTAAGTGTTTTTGCTCATCTGCTAAAGCTTGTTCTATTTAATTTCCATGGCAACAAGAGACTCAAACATTACTGTGTTTGTTATCACTCATGGCAATGAGTTGCATGATGGTGGTTTCTTTTGCATGAGTCTGATTTTGGTTAAAAGGCGGCCTAGACTATCGAGCAACCTTAAGTATTTTCCCGATCCCCTTCCCCTGTTCCCTCTTCCCCTCCCCCCATAGTAACTATTTAACATTGTTTAAATTGAACCTTTTCGTTTCGGTGGCGGCGAGGTGTGTCATGTGGGAATAATGGACTTCTAAAGCTGCGGGGACCTCACTGATGCACAATGCAGCTACTGTGCAATCACACAGTGGGACATAAACCAACTCTAACGTTAACGGGTCAGAAAAGAGGGATTATAAGGTATTATATATTAACCAAATCAATGCACGCGCTCTGATTGGTCAATCGGCTACGATTTATTGTTCCAATAAACTCATGGAAATTTCGCTCGTCATCTGAATTATTATATAAAAGCAAAATGCGGTTTGTGATTTACGAATTCTTCGAGTGCTCTTCCAACATCCCGCGTGGTTTATCAGCCTGTAAACCATAGAAACTTGTGGTATATTGCTTAATTAGAAGCAAAAGCTCAGAACATCCCCCTCCGCTCCATAATCTGTGACCTTACACAGGAGCCCATCACCAGGAGCGTACAACAGCCCTATATTACTGTCACGGTAGCAATTTATTTTTAGATTGAATTTCCTGCCAAAATCAGACTCCCGCAGGTGTCCAATGACCAATCACAAGTCGATGCACGTGCAACAAGTATCTACACGTACAGAGCCTTTGTTTCCGCCCATTAAAACTATTATTTTGTGGCGCTCTCTTTGCCGTCGCCGTCCTTGTCCTTTTTCGCGGGAAAAGATCCAAAAATAGTCTAAAAGTAGATCGATCTGTAAAAATGCCGTGACATAGGCTTAGTATGGGAGTTGTACGCTCCTAGTAATGGGCTCCTGCCTCACATTATCATAGTCTAGGCATATCCTTCTTTTTTGCGTATTGCTGTATGTTGAGAGTTCATCGGGCGAAAAAGGAGATTATCTTCCTCCGGGGTTTGGCGGGAAGAAGGGGATTAGGAGGAGGGTGGGGGGAGTTGAGGTAAGGTGTACCGAGGGAGGTCTTGACATTGACGATTAGTTTCTCAGTGGTCTTTTTTGGAGTTACGAACTTTAATTGCCTCGAACTCCTTATTTAGTTTATATTTAACGTTTTTAGCTCGTGGATGACGTAGTCATGCCATGAGGTATAAAAGGCACTCTGATGCCACTCACTCACTCACTCCTTTTTGTTATTTTAAGTCGTTAAAATTTTAGACTCTGTATTGTAAAGAGACCAATACGTCCCTTGTGAGAGTACGGCACAATAAAGATATACTGTTACTGTTACTATTACTGTTACTCACTCACTCACTCACTCACACTCTAACAGCGACATAACGACAATTCCTATCATGAATAAACGTTTCGGCTGTCAAATCTGGGGTCCTGAGCTTTTGTCGTACAAGACTCATTTTGACAAGAGCACAATTGTACAGGTCCACAACACCCCGTGGTATACAGAAAACGTTGCATGCAGAGCAGAATTTGGACGACACCCCTTAAGTGTTGATATCAAAGCAGCTATATTTAATAATTGGCAGCGACTGAATTTTGAAACAAATAACCCTTTTTTACGTTTACTCGGCATTCCAATATGCAACAAAACAAAGGTCATCTTTTAGTGTATTCAGTAGTGATGTTATAGTGCCCAATAATTTTACACAGGAAACCGTAACCTTGCAAAACCTCAAGACTGCTCGTTGTAATATGAAAAAGAAGTTAAGGAACGAATATATACAATATAGCATCCAAGAGTGGTTCATCGCTAGAGTCTAGGCAAAAATCACACATGAGGAATTTAAACAAGATGACCAGATAGAAGATTATCTTACGAAAATTGGAGATCCAACTCACAGAATAAGCCTAACAAAGCTCAGGTTAGGAGCCCACTCATTAAAAATACAAACTAGAAAGTAAGAAAACGGAGGAACACCAATTCCTGTGGACCATAGAAGATGTTTGGTTTGAAAGACGAATGCCATAGAAGATGAGCAGAATTTCTTGATGTGTTGCCAAGGGTACCTCGATATCCGACGAAATTTCCATTCCATCGTTAAGAGAGTGGACAATTGCTTCGAGGCCTTAAAAGATCAAGGCAAGATTAAATATATACTGAAAGCTGGGAATCAAAATACATGCAGAATTATAGGGAAATATATCTACTTAATACTTAAAAAAAGAAAAAAAAGATTTTCAACTCGTACTGTAATTAAATGATTAATTAGTTTATTTTTGTGAATTGTAAAATAAATACCCCTTTTTGGTATTTTAAGTCGTTAAAATTTTAGACTCTTTATTGTAAAGAGACCAATACCTCCCTTGTGAGTGTACGGCACAATTAAGATAATTATACTATTACTCACTCACTCACTCACTCACTCACTCACTCACTCACTCACTCACTCACTCACTCACTCACTCACTCACTCACTCACTCACTCACTCACTCACTATGTATTGTCTTTGTCACCGCAGTCCTTTTTGCTCAAGGTTTGCAAGTTTCAGGGAGTACTAGAAATGCGTAGATTCTTGCTCGACTGTTTCTGTATCATGAAGTGAACGTATGAATGGGGTCGATCAGAGCATGTGAAGATTGTAAAGCGATGATTTTTCGTTCTATCCTCTGGAGTATACTTTTGTGGAGTTGGAAAGTGGAAAGCTAATACGATTAAGTACACAAGCTGCGAGAACTGAAGATAGAAATCGAAGAAAATTGCACGCTGATATCTTATTGCGTCAGTCAATTGAAACGCCTTCCCGCCGACTCCCGGGAATTTAACATTCACCGAGTGTTAAAATACGGCTTATTACCCGCCCCCGGGGCAAAGACGTCTGCATAGCGGGGAGATCCAAACCTAATGAAGAAACTCAACTATGCAAATCGGGATCGTTGGTCTACTCGATGTAAATGTCAAACTTTAACTGTTCTTCGTTCTTTCATTAAAGACTCCATCCTCATTAACAAGCTGCAATCTCCATTTGCGTAGAAAGCTGGCCTTCAATATGCCGAATTTACGATGCAGAAGTCCGCTTTCATTTTGATAAGCCAGAGCTCATGTAAAACTATCAGCATTGTGTCGGATGTAGAATGGGTCATCCCCAAAACTACTTCAGAATCATATGGATCTTGGTATTACATGAATGGAAATGGTGTGTGTTTAATGTCAAACAGGTTCAGCACATAAAAATATTAGCTGTCTTACCTCAGTGACTTGCGTGAAAGTCTTCCACCGGAAAACGACACCAAAACGTTGCTAACGATCCACCTTTTAAAAGATACTCTATAGATAACAAAGGCGATATTTCAAACGCTTCGTAAAACAAGTTGGATTTAAAATAAGCAATTTTTTTTATAAATTTCAAATTGGTAGTGATAAAAAAGTTTCCAAATGCTTTTATTCCAAATATCCTCAACAATAATTCACTCTGTATAAAAAATATTCTCTTGATGATTCTGTTAAAACTTTAACAAAGTGGGTAGGCAATTTTCCCTATAAATGTGTATACACTCCTTCAAACATATTTCCATTACGATTAAATCTGTTAAAACCTATTAAAACAAAGTGGGTAGGCAACTTTCCCTATAAATGTGTATACACTCCTTAAAAAATATTTCCACTACGATTAAATTTGTTAAAACCTGAACAAAGTGGGTACTAGGCAACGTTCCCTAACAAAATGTGCATCATTCTTAACGCCATCTTAAATTAATTAATTAATTAATTAATTTAATTATAATTAAATTGCCCCGGTTTTACTGACATTTTTGTTAAATCCACCGCCCACCGTGGCCAACAGGCCGTTAAAAGTGCGTTAAATCCAGGCTTTGGAAGTGTTAAATCCCCGCCGGGGATCGGGGGATCTGGGTTTCAGTTGACTGATGTATAAAAGCGATGATGAAATTGCTTTTCCTAACGACGATTTTTCTTGCCACACGGAGGAAAAATGCAGCAGGGAGGAATGAATGTCTTAATAATCAAATCAAGTTATTTCGATACCACTAGCACTGAAGGGCACGGTTGGAGTTCAAGACAAGAGAACAGAGAAAACAACGCCAAAAGCGTGTCAGTATATGACATATGTAATGTATATATTTTTTTGTATATGTATATTTATGTATATAAAATGTGTCAATAAAGTTTATCAAAAAAACAAAAAAAAAAATATATATATATATATATATATATAAAAGAAGAAACAAAAGTAGAATTGTTTCACTTATCCTAGGAGTGCTCAATGCAAGAACTTGCAGAGCAAAATACAAATATAAGAAGGAAAGTATTACTAGTCAGTATTATATATATATATATATATATATATATATATATATATATATATATATATATATATATATATATATATATATATATATATATATATATATAACTGCTGTGTAACCTTAGTAATAACGAATAGTCTTGATGATCGTCTGCTCACAAGAGAGGGTTTTTGGTCTGCTCAATTATGCACCATAGCTAAAGTTTGTATTTGAATACTTGATAACTTCTTCTGCACATAAACTAAAATTATATTTCACTTCAAGATCGCTTTTACTACGGAAACTGTAATCACTTACAAATACCGGACCAATAGAAACTGTACAGGTCGCATATCGCACGACCTTATAACAAAAAAAAAAAAAAAACTAGGCATGCTATTGCCACCGAGTGTTTGGAAATGAATTTCCTGCGACCGTAAGCAAGGAAATAAGACATTCCCTATCCACAGGCGCTTTAGGGAAGGACCAAAAGCAACCAATTCGTTTGAGCAAAGCATTGGCACAGTCAGCAAGGAACTGAATCCCCCATCGCATGATGAATACTGTACGGAGTGTTTGACGCAACATACAACTTCGCAATGGCTACAGTGAATCAACTTAAACAAAGTAACCAGCAGAGCTTTTCTCCCAAAATAAGCCCGGTAGTTAGACATGCAACACATTTGTTTTGGGAGAAAAATATGATCGATTTTACTGCTTAAAGTGAGACAGGCACGTATTGAATTCTTAGGCATATTACAAGGGTGTCTGGAAAACTCAGAGCTAGAAAACTCAGACCCCCCCCCCCCCCCCCAAATCTGGAAAACTCAGACCCCCTCACAACTATACAAATTTTCAAAGTCAAATAAACGTGGGCAAAATGAATTATTGCCGTTCAGTGCGCTGAAATGTTACACCCTCTGTTTATCGCAGATAACAGACACTTCACCTTTGTCGTCTCATGTTATTATAATCGGCTCCGAGCACAAGACCTAGAAAACTCAGACCCACGTTTATTTGACTTTGAAAATTTGTATAGTTATGAGGGGGTCTGAGTTTTCCAGATTGGGGGTGGGGGTAGGGGGTGGGGGTAGGGGGGTGGGTGGGGGTGGGGGGGTGTCTGAGTTTTCTAGGTCTGAGGTCTGAGGTCTGAGTTTCCCAGACACCCCATATTACAATGGAGGCCATCGTTATTCAATGGTATGTAAATGAAATAGCCGCGTATTCTGAAATCTAGCCGCCAAAACACCGATCTTGTTCAGAAAGTCTATATCCTTTGACTTAAATAAACGATTAGTACATTTTTTTTTTTAAATAATTCAATATTGTGGCTAAAAACAGTTTCCGTGCTGTACTTTCGAGGTGTCACACAACGCTCTCTTTGATGGGAGGTTGCGTGCGGGCGCGAGAGTACAGTGATCACAACCAGTTTAGTTTGAATAGTAAGTTAGATAGACTCTGGGAAAGAGGTTGCATTACTAGTGCAATTAGTGTAGCAAGATGCATCCATGAGCTGGCTCTGAGGAGCCTTTTCTTTTTTTTCTCCGGTTTGCTGTCTGGGCAGCCTGGGCTTGGACTGTCTTGATATTGTTTTTGGAATCTAAAACAATTTGGTCTCGTTTGCTGCTACCCGTCAATAATATCCTATATTTCGTTACAGAGCGAACCCCGATTTTTATTTTAAAGGCCAAAGTTATCTTTTACAAAAATACTTTACGGCATCTCAACGATTTATGAAAGCTTTATGAAATTTAAAGGTTTCAGCTTTCAGCTATTTAAAAGCCCTGAGCTGCGTGTCTTCAATCGCTTGAATATTCATTTCAACAATAAAGCTTTGTACATCCACCGAGCCCTCTTAAGCTCGGGTGTATTTTAAACTGTATCTGTAGAGAGCTGTACAAATCCGTCCTTAGACCTCTTTAGAACTCATCGGCCAAAGCCAAAAAATAAAATAATAAATTAGTTTATTTTATTTCACTGATGTTTTTTGTTGCTAATGATGTACATGATGCGCCATCACTTTGGACTCGTCAAAAGTGCTACGTGTCATCATTGAAATATTACCGGCCTTTGAAAAACAACTCATTGTAACGCAATCCACTCTACATGACTGCTACGAAAAAAAAAGAAGCATATTCCTGTAAATGAAAGTAAACCATAGGTAAAGTTTGTATATTTGAATTCTTGATAACATCTTCAGCGCATAAACTAGAATTATATTTCACGTCAAGATTGTTTTTACTACGGAAACCGTAATCACTTATAAATACCTGACCAATGGGAACAGTACAGGTCGCATCTCGCTCGACCTTCATAGTCACGCAAACATGTTGGATCTAGTACAATTCCTACAGGGCATTAGCTGGTCGAGTTGGTTAGCGGTGTTGCTTGGCTTGCTAGCGTTCATCTATTGGCAAGGTGTCCATAGCTACTACTCGATCCTCGGTGACTCGCCTCTCCCAGGTCCCAAACCATGGCCGTGGGTGGGAAACATTCCGGACGTCTTCAAATATGGCGGGACGCACAAGATGCTGTTGAGCTACTTCTACAAGTATGGTCACGTTCACAAGCTGTGCATTGGTCGAAGACCGGCCATTGTGGTGACGGATACAGAGATAATCAAGCAAATATTGGTGAAGGAGTTTTGGAAGTTCCGCAATCGCCCCCCTGCCGTAAACCCCAACCCGCCCCTGGGTTTGAATCTCTTCATCGCTCGTGACGAGACATGGAGACGAATACGAAACACCATTTCGCCAACTTTCACTGCATACAAGCTGAAACAGATTGTGCCAATAATTGAGATCGCTTCGCAGAAGCTGATAACGAACATGCAAAGATTTTCTGTAACAGGTAAATACATTGCGTGACGTCTATATTCGTTTCGCATTTCATAGTTTGTTGGGTTAGTGAGCACGTACCCTGCGAGCAGAGTCTCCTTCTGACTCTGCTCGCAGGGTAATGCATATGTCATCGGCTTCCCCGTGGGGTCGACCCCCGGGCTAACCAGGGGGATTGTAAAATCAGTGAAGCAAACTTGAGGAATTTCCCCGGGGGGTCGGGGAATCTCTCAAGAAAAAAGTCCCCTGGGTGAGGTGTCTCTCAGCTGAAAATCCCTGTAACATCCTTTTCAAATTTGTAAATTCCCCCACCCCCTAATCTTTGATCGTAAAACAATGTCAAGTTTTTTTTCCTACCCTCGGGCAAAGAATCCCATCCATCTCCTTGTATTCCCCCACATATCTCCCTGGTAGGCCCGGGGGTCGACCCCACGGGGAAGCCGATGACATGTGCATAATTAGCAGGGAGATGGCACGGTGACGTCTGCATATTAAGCGAATGATACACGGTTCAACATTTGTTGAACAACAAATGTTGTATCATGTGATGTTGAACGTTGAAATATGCCGTTCAACATGTTGAAAGTTGTTGAACGTTGTTGAACGAAAATAGAGTTTGACTCTATTCCGTTCAACAAGTTGCCGCTTGTTGAACGGCATATTTCAACGTTCAACATCCCATGATACACTATTCAAATTTTGTTGATCAACAAAAGTTGAACGATGTTGAACCGTGTATCATTCGCTTTAGAGTGCGTGTGACAGTCCAAAACTTGGCCATGATTGTTTCAAACAAGAATACATAGATTGATATACTCTGTTGTGGATTTAGCCTCAGCTTCAGTATTTCCTTTTTCGCGATCAAGAGGCGAAACTTTTGCGCGTTTCTCGGGAGTTAGAGGACAGGAAGTGACAGAACCTGGATCCGTGTCATTCTTAAACGCAAACTGGGTGATGTAACGTCCGGATGCATTTTCGATTCAAAACACATTTTTAAACTTAAATTCTTTTAGGTGAAAGTGCTGACGTCGATCATTTGTTCAGTTTGTTTGCGTTGGATGTGATAATGAGAGCTGCGTTCGGTATGGAGGCTGACATTCAACTGAAACCTGATCCAGTATTCGTCGAGAAAGCAAAAGGGGTCTTCCAGACACCCTTGTGGATTCGGTTCTTTTCCATGTTCCCCTTCCCCAAGTACTTTAGCAGGTAAAGTGTTCTTAAACGTTAAATGTTGCCATTTGACAAGTTTAACTCTTCGAAAAGATCCTGAACACATTTCCTTACATTTTAGGTACGTAAACGTTTTCCAAAACGCGGACTACTTTTTGGCCAAAGCGAAAGAGATGGTAGATCTAAGGAACCAGCGGGGTTTGAAGGGCCCAACAGACCTGTTACAACTGATGCTAAACGCGCACGAAGAACACGTCGACGGCGTCAATAAGCTCAGTAACGACGAGGTTATGGCCCAATCTGTTCTGTTTCTAGTAGCAGGCTTCGAAACTACAGGTAAATGGAACAATAAGTCTTTAATGGTTCTAGTGGTCTGCAAGCAAGCTCTCAACACTAGGCTCATTAACATATTCCATGAAATAAATTGTGCGCGAGACCCCAACAGGGGAACTTGTTCACCGCCTACAATAGGCTGGTTCTCGATCAAATGAAGGAAGGAAGGAAGGGGGGAAGCAAGGATATGGATGGATGGATGGATCAGCATGAATGAATAGATCAGTAGATCGATTGATCAATCAATGAATGACCCATTCCTTAGAACTTAACCGACTTAATAAAGTAATTTTGGTCGCAGAACTGGAAATGCTTAAGTATTTAATCACTGAACAGATGCAACTCAAAACAGGTCAAACGTTTTTACATGGGTAATTTTAGAGTGACTTTTGTTTGTTTCTAATGTTCAGTTTTACTCGTTTAGGCAGTACGTTGACGAGCACTGCATATTATCTGGTTACGTACCCTGATGTTCAAGATCGTCTCATCCAAGAAATCGACGAGTTGGCTGACACGCGCGATGACAAGGCACTATATGACGTGATACAAAAATCCGGGTATATAGATCAAGTAATCTCCGAGGTCCTGCGCCTCAGTGGGCCTGCATTCGTCCTCAACCGAGAATGCGCAGAAGACACCACCTACAATGGTATCCGCTTTCCCAAGGGTATTGGCGTCACCATCCCAACGTACGTTTTGCATCGGGACCCAGACGTTTGGGATAAACCCCTGGAGTTTAACCCCGAGAATTTCTCCCCTGAGGCGAAAGAGAAGAGGCATCCGTTTGCATTTCTCCCGTTTGGATCAGGCCCTCGGCACTGCATTGGCATGAGGCTGGCTATGTTGGAAATCAAGCTAGGGCTTCTGAGCGTCTTGCGGCGATTCAGGTTTGAACGCGCCCCTGAAACCGTGGCGACACTGGAACACAAGGCAAGGATCCTAATATCCCCCAAGGAAACAATCTACGTGAAGATAAAAGCCCGTTAAATTAGGCTTGAATCTTTCAGTAAAAAAGGCACTTCGTTTTTCTTTAGAGCTTATCTTTGATTAGGAGTGAACTTATTAGTTCACTGGCGCTGTGAAAGGCGTCGTGATGACTCTATTATCCGTTTTCTTGGCTTTTCGCTTTCTTTCACTAAATCGTTGTCGGCGAAAGTATCTAAATCGTTATCGCTGGGTCACGTTGATAAGTTCAGGGATTCGGCAACGACGACGAGAACTCCACAAAACAAAACAGTGAGTCAAAACAGGGTTTTGGTACATTTCGTTGCCGGCGCTGATCGAGGGTCGCAGAGCACACGTAAATTGTGATCAGCGGTAAAATTTTAGACCAAGTCACGGCAGACTGTTCGACTGCTCTGAATGTAGGTTGTTCTGTCCTGTGCCTTCTTGTGCGCTTGTCATTGACGATTCGAGGTACTAACATTTTTCGGTTGTCTTTTTGCATACGGAGCACCTTAACAGAAACTTATTCAAATTTTGGTCTTTTACTATTTTTACTGTGATTTATTTTATTGGACTTGTTTTCGGTTTTCTGGGCGTTGGACAGCTTTGACGTTTTTCGTGATCTAACAATTTGGCCTCGTTCGCTGCTTCCCGTCACTAATATCCTTGATCTAATAGTGCGAACCATAATGTAATGGTAACAAGCTATTTTCGAAGTCCTGAATTGACTGACTGAAGGTAGTATTTAAAGCTTACTAAAGTGTGCATAATTACTGTAATAGGTGGTTTGCAGCCAATCTCTAGAGACACAGATGACAATGACAAAATGAGCAAATGCTGGTGGACGAACAAAAGGAGCTAATGAGAGATCTATTGTCTTTGTCCACCAGCATGGCGGCGATGACGTAACGTGAAAACCACCTATTCCACCGTCACGCCCCCGTGACGTAGTAGATTTTGCTCTAAGGTTGAAGCTCAGTTTTCTTTTTTCAGAAATACTTTTTTAACGAGGCCTCGACGTTTTTCACTGTCATTTTAAGCTTTAGGCATAGAGCTTTTTAAACGCCAATGAGCTGTGTGTGTCTTTGGATTGAATTTGCATGTCAATATTCATTTAAACAAACATAGTCCTCTTAACCTCGGGGGTGTCTTATTCAGCGTAGAAGAAAGGAAAAATTTGGCCTTAGAGTTTTAGAGTATGCATTCCATAGCCCCTCGCCCAATAACGGGAAGTTATAATAAAATTACTTACGAGAATTTGGTTTATCAACGGAGTTGATAATGTAAATTGACCACTCCACAGGGATCCAAAAAGCTAACGCTCGAAACTTCAGCTTTTTGAATCGCTTTACGGTGGTCAACTAACATTATCAATGAACTCTGTTGATAATCCAAATTTTCGCGTTTCCCCATCGACGCAGCACCGCAGTTTCTTTAGAAACTAACCCTCTTTGTTCATATATTAATAAGTTTATTTTCTTTCACTGATGTTTTTTGTTGATGCGCCATCTCCAGAAGCTTAACAGAGTCTATCTTTGTTCTCACAACATGGGGGAGGAAGGGTGGAGGGGGGGGGGGGGGGGGTGTAATCGAACACTGACAAGAAAACTCTTCTTTTTTTCTGCTGACATATCGAAAACAATTTCTGGGACAGAATCGGTCACATTTGGCTCGGCCCTACGGAAATGCGAACAAGTCAGGCTGACCAGTAGACACCATAGTTTAGGACGGAGACAAACAGGAAACTCCCAGGATAGCACTGCTGAGGACAAAGGGCTTCTCAAATTGGAATACAGTGTATCTACAACCCACCGTTCCCCCGTTAACTCCCCCCCCCCCCCAACTTTACGGGCGATGTTCACATATAAAAAGATATAATATTTTAGCGTGTAATTCGTATCTAAACTAAGTCTGGTTTTATAAATAAATTGGGATATCTACGTGTTAAATTAACTTCTTGCAGTCTCCCCTACCCGCCCCCTTCTTCCCATCTCCTAACTTTTGGGCGCACTCATAATATATATATTTAGCCAAGCCTAAAAGCGGAGCTCCAAAAGCATTCTTTTTCTACTGGCATTTACATATAGTCTGCTTGTCATATCACCCATCTGACCTCACTCAAGCTACAGACCCAATGCTGTAGAAAATAGTATGAAAAGGTGATCTGAGCCAGTGGCACAGTGGATTTGGACCCCACGTGGATTTGCACCCCACGTGGATTTGCACCCTCCAGTCCAGATCTGCTTGTGGATCAGATTTGGACCCCCTAGTCCAGAACTGCTAGCAGATATGAATCCCCTTTTACGAATTTGGACCCCCACCCCTCCTAAAAACAAGCGTTCTATTGAGTAAGGTAATAAAAATTCCTTTCCAAACTGAGTTTGGAGATGTTAAAAAAGCAAAATAAAAATATTGAGGTAGGTTTTTTTTAAAATAATCTTTAATACCTTGTGTAAAAAAGAACCTGCAAAGCTAGTTTTCATCTATAAATTTTTAAAACAAAACATTTCTTAACATCTTAGAGCAATACCTAAGGACAGGTCTGTTTCCCCGTTCAACTGTAGGCAACTTAGTTACATACTTAGCTACTTAGGTATGGTTTAGAGCCACTAGAAATTGGTGGAGAAGCCTGGTGATTGCTCCTTGGAATCAGTATCACATCAGATATATAGTGATTCAGATCATCACTTCATAATGAATGCAATTTCAATTATCCACAGCCTCCCATGAGACAGTCAGAAATCAGAAATTGTGTATCCTCTGGATATATGTATGCCTCACAAAAATTATGAAAGAAAGATATATGGAAATCAATAAAAATATTTAGATGCCATGAATTAAGACCAAGATATTTATTTTGATCAATTACTTCTTGACCTTACTATCACAAAAAAAACTGCTTGCTAACATTAAGCTCATCACTCAATGCACCTACAGTGTTTTCAAAAAGAAATCCAGCTGCTCTTCTGGCCAGTTAAGTGCAAGACCAAACAACTTGATAATAATATACATGTATTGGGCATTTGGTTGATACCACTATCAAGGTGATTCATCAAAGCAAAAGTGCTGGAAATCCGTTAGCCATCTTAACTTGATCTTAACATACTTCATCAAACATCAGAGATTCCATTAAACATTAATGCCAAATGTCATCCAAACATCCCACAAGATTGGTGTGACCAGCTACTAATAAAATTAATTGAAAGACTGTATGCAGGAGGAGGAAGTCCAAAGGATGTGTACATTGATGAGAAAGAGCTTACTTTAAGTTTAATTTTAAGTTTTAAGTTTAATAATACTTTGTCATGTGAATACAACTAAGTTGATACAAAACAAAAAAGTGCATGACTGGAGAATAATTGGGAGAAACTAAATTCCCATACAAAGAATATTATCTAATATTACACATTCTAAAAACTAAGAGGTGAAATTTAAACGTGGCCCAAAGCTAACCTAATCAAATTAAATCAAATACTTGTCTCTTACAAGTCACCCCTGATTTGAGATTGAGACTAAAAATCATGAAGTAATCCAAAGCAAACCGAATTAAATTACATACTTGTCACTCACAAGCTACATCTGATTTAAAATTGACACTAATAATGTAATAGATAGGACTTAAAACTGCTTAAAGAAGGTGCATGCATGATGTTCGATGGAACACCATTCCAGTCTGTTATGTAGCGATTAAAAAAAGAAAAGCTGAAGGCCATATATATATTTAGCCATGCCAAGCCTAGAATCGGAGCTGCACACTCTCACCGAGCAACTTCGCAAGAGTTTATTTGGGCCAGTTTAATTTGTGTCCAAAACAATTGAGCAGCAGCAGGGAAAACAAAGAGTTTTCGATAGTAAACGTTTGCAAAAAAGAAAAAAAAAAAAAGACGAATTCTTGAGTCTAACTACTTTGAGATGAAAGCGTAAAGGGATTCAAAGCGGATCAAAAAAAAAACAAAACAAAACAAAAACACTGCAAGCGAACAAAGTACGATGCCGGCGAGTGTTTGCTCGAAGAAGGAGAAGGTGGAGAAATTAAACAAGACTAGCTAGTAATTAAAATAGCTTGTAATGATAAAGCTAGGAAAATCGGTATTTATTTTGACATAAATGCCCCTAGAAAAAAAAAATAAAGGGTACAAACTCTTTGTTTACAGCAGTCAACAGGAATTGACCGCGGTTCAGAAACAATATAACAACAAACATAAGACTTATTACAAGAAAACAAAGTACAACATGAATAATATTTCTTCGAAGATTCTTGGAGAAGGTGCAGAAATTGGACAGGTAAAACTATCTTGTATTAAGCTAGAAAATTTCCTTAGCAGATTTGACATAAATGTCCGTAGAAAAGACAAAAAAGAGGTCCGTACCTGATCGTTTAGAGCAGTCAACAGGAATCACTGAGACAGCAATCACTCGGAATGCGACAGAGCTGAATAATAGAACCATTTCCCACAAAATCTTTCCTTGGCTTACACAAAACACTTAAGTGCTTTGATGGTTTTACTGTTACTTCCCATGTCTTCCGAAGAACCTTCTTCAATTAATGATTCTCAGTGGCAAAACATCATCCAGATAACGAAGAAAGCGCTTGCCAAACCAAACGAGCATTTCTCTCGCAGACCCGTCCACTTTAAAATTTATCAAAACCAGCCAGCCAGTCAACCCATTTCGCTGTTTTTA
>JAEMWC010000447.1:185000-317500 GCA_016490735.1 Pachyseris speciosa | reverse complement strand
CCCGCCTGGCTCAGTACTCTGTACTGCGAAACGCCGATTTGTTCCAGCGTTTGGCACGCACAGAGAAACACCACTGGCTTCTTTCAGAAGTGTCTGACTTGCCGATCGACAGACTTAAATGACGTCCGTTCGACCACCAGGCTGGCGAGTTTCCATTAAAGTTAGCTAGCAATCGACACCTCACAGCCACGTAAGTTTCCTATCAATGAAACTTAAATCGATGTTTTTAAACCGCCAAATGTATAGTCTACGTTCACACTATCAAACAATACTTTCCAAGCGTCAATCATTTCACGTGCCCTAAAGGTAATTCAATTCGGCATGAATATTAATACGCAAGGGAATGAGCTGACTTGGGTTTTTTGCATACGTTATTTCTCGAAAACGAAAAGGAAATCAGCCAAAACAAATACAGAGCAATGTTTTTTAACTGGAATGAAGTCCACATGCCAAATCTCAGTTTGTTTTGAGCACATCGAAAATCGACCAAAAACCGGGAGGACGTTCTTGCCCCGAGCCCTTCAATTGTTTGTTTCCCAAATCACAAAATAGGTGCATATGGCCAGCAATTACTACTGCCTTTTAACAATAACATAAACAGGATCTCTATCTGACAACTGTTTGAGGCTACATAAGGAAGAGTTATGCAATAAGAACCAATTCTGCAACTCATAGACTAATATCACACTTGTTGTGAACAATAGATTTGCCTGTCCAGCCTCGTCCACAAACGAGTAAACACAAAGGATCTTAATCCAACAGGAGCTAGAACTCATCCTGATGACAAGTCTCACTCTGGATGGCAAAATCTATTGTTCATCAGAAATGTGATATTGGTCTATTTAAGGCCACTTTTGCAAGTACAGTTCAAACTATATATTTGCATACACTTATACCTACAGATTTCAGAAAACACAGAAAAAAGAAGGAAAACCAATTCCACAAAATTAAGGTAGTTTTACCTGGAAGAAAAAGTGAAGACAGTTAATGGGATGCGCAAAATCCACATCAAGTTTCCAGAGAATGGAAGTCACCAGAATCATTTAACTGGAGGTAACCAATTATAATGTTCACTATTATTACCATATGACGTGTTTCTTTGAAATGTGTTGGTTGATATAGTCCTGCACAGCAAAATGTTTCCAAAGCCAGTTATTTAATATAGCAAATCGATTTTCTCTGTTCCCAAATTGTAGGCAAGTGGAGTACAGCAGCAAACTGATCTAAAGGTTATTGAAAAAATCCAATATCTGGTGGGAAAGGGAATTACCGATGCGACTGAAATGAGATGACACTTGAGGGAATTCCTCACCAATGAGCTGTTCTGTGGGCAACAACTACCGCCTGAATACAATCATCGCTTCTTCCCAACTCTGAAAGATCTTCACAATCACATCTACAGTGCCATAGTACAGTTGAGATTCTCAAAATGTGATCAGACCAATGTGGCAGCAAAAGTGAAAGAGTGGCGAAGCCAGCATCCTGATGACTATTTCTTCTTCCGTCCATACTCAGACAAGATGCCTGAGGATGAAATAGTTCCACTAAATCTAGAGAATGAGAGTGATGATGAAGCAGTGCAAGTTACTAGCCCTGCCTCAAAGCAAGCACTACTATTTGTCCATCAAACTGCTTGGCAGAGAAGGTTGTTGTCCAGATATGGCAACATCTGTCTTTTGGATGCAACCTATCGCACAACAAGGTATTCACTACCACTGTTCTTCATTGCAGTTAAGACCAATGTTGATTACCAAATTGTGGCATCATTTGTAATCCAACACGAGACAGCAGATGCAATCAAGAAAGCACTTAAAATTCTAAAGGGCTGGAATCCAGATTGGAAACTAAACTACTTCATGACAGACCTTAGTTGAGTCTGAGATACAGGCTGTAGAGGTCATCTTTCCAGGTAAAAATAATAATTCAATCAAATGAATGTTTGTTTCATGTATTTGCTCGGCCCCACAAGCCATTGTGCTATAATGTAAATACTGCAGCGGATAAATAAAGGTCATTTATTTTCTCTTTTACTGTGAATGTGTGGTGGACTGTCAGGCTAGATAAAGAATTTAACCAGAGAAGCTAGTATCGGTGTGTTTGTTTTCTTGAGACCAAAACAGAATTTCAGTCAGTATAAGATTGAGTGGCATATTCATAAAAGGATGACATCTGCAATTTGCAGGTTAAGTACACAAAACGCACACCCACACACATTTTGTGGATAAACTACATTCATTTAACTACAATACAATACATGATAAGTTCCTTACTATCTATGAATGAACAAGTGGACATTTCCCAAAAAATATAATTGACAACATGAAATAGGCTTTAAGTTACATGTAGCTCAATCAAACAAAAACTCCGGACAGCCATCATTGTGCAATAATGTCTTGTAGAAACCAGGGTGCACTTGTGTGACTTCCACCGAGAACAAGCGTGGGAAAGATGGGTGTCTAAGACTTCAAATGAGGTGTCACATGTTAAAGATGAAGTCCTTTCTCGTCTGCGTAGAATTGCTTGGGCAGAGACCAATGATATGCTCACTAAAGCAATTAAAGATCTCAAGGCCAGTGATACCTGGAAGCAAAACAAAAAGCTTCAACAATGGTTTACTCGTACATGGCTTACTCAGCTACAGGTAATGTGAACTTGGATAACAGTCAGATATACTTAATGACTGAATGGTACAGAGGGCAGATAACTGGTAATTGCTAATCAAGTGATAGGGGCGCTCTAATCTTTCATTTCTAAATGAGACCATTACAGGCAGCAGATCCTTTGTTTGTGGTTATTAAAATTTGTTTAAGGTAATTTTCACCCTTAAGTGACTTGCACATTTTTGGCCCAGCAATCAGATGTACGTCTTCTATTGTGTTTTTACAGCTTTAATTACTATTTGTACTCAATTAATGTTTCTACTACTTTTTAAATTTTTCCACCACATTTACCTCACAGATGTCCTCTCATATAAAATTTGAGAAAATTTCCCACGTACGCGAACAATTTAAGGACAAATATCCTCATGGGCATGTTAATTAAAACTTTGTTTAAATGACAAAATTTATTCTTAGCTCCTGGATCCCAACCAATTGATCATAACCCTTATGTCCAACTTTAATACGTGAACAGATAAGTAAAACTGAACAAATTCTTATGGAAAAAAAGAGAAGTATCTCTCACCTGAGCTGCAGGGGCCATTTGAAGGCTGTGAATAAGTTGGACATCACGAGATGAGCTTAGATAACATCATTCAGAAGGTCTGGTTCAAGAGAGAAATGTACGCCTACAAAATGATTGACGGTCGCGGCAAAGTATGCCGGCCGTAAGCGCATTTTTAGTTTCATAGATTACAAATTCTTGGAAAAAGATACGAGTAAGCAGTAGACTTGTACAAAAGACGGGGACCTAACCGTGGAGAAGTACTTGTGACGAATTTGATATGCAAATCAAGTCATTGTGCATAATTAATGAGGTCCTTTCGATCCCTGTGAACGAGTGCTAATACGAAAGGTTTCGTATTAGGCCGCCATCTTGGATTTGGTAACTGTGGAGGGCTGGGGCGAGGAAAAGTTTGTCGAGGGAGTAGGCGTGAGGTGGAAAAAACGGGCGAGGGGGAGGGCCTCTGCCTTAACCCTCTACCGCTTCGCCTTCTGCCCCAAACCCCTACCGGTCAAGCAACAATCCAAGATGGCGGCATCGAATTCCGTTCCAAAATAACGCCTGCACTGCAGGCTACGGAAAACGTAATTACTTATAAATACCGGACCAATAGAAACAGTACAGGCCACATCTCGCATGACCTTAGAGGGGTGCTTTCACGGCAATTTTTCTTATAAGTTACAGTTTAGGTACTTTTTCTGTTACAAGAATGGCCCATGTAACACGAAGAGGATGATTTCAGATTATTCTTTGGACGATAAGGAAACTGGTATTATTTTATGGTAACTTTTCTTAGATACAATGATAAAAAAGTTAGCCTGCGAGCAAGCTCTCCTGGGGGTAGGGGATGGGGGAGAAAAGCAGAGAAGGCCATTTTTCCCTCCTTCCTCCCCCCCTACCCTTCGAGAGAGCTTGCTCGCAGGCTATAAAAAAGTTAGCCTAGCCTTTTTCAAGTTGCAATCTGTCCTCCTCGTCATCCATGACGGCATACCGCAATAGTTTCAATGTACATGTACTTTACGTTACATATTCTACTGTTGCAAACACATGTTAAGGTTTTGATTCCAATTCCGTGACAGTGCCAAGTCATACTACTTGAATTGCATATAAATCGAAGGCATTCAATCGAAGGCACGCAAACATGATGGATCTACTACAATTCCTAAAGGACATTAGCTGGTCGAGTTGGGTAGCGGTGTTCCTTGGCTTGCTAGCGTTCCTCTATTGGCGAGGTATCCATCGCTACTACTCGCTCCTCGGTAATTCGCTTCTCCCAGGTCCCAAACCATGGCCGTGGGTAGGAAACATTCCGGACGCTTACAAATATGGCGGAATGCACAAGATGCTGCTAAGCTACTTCTACAAGTATGGCCATGTTTACAAGCTGTGTACTGGTAAAGCACCAGCCATTGTTGTGACTGACACAGAGATAATCAAACTTCGTCTCGGTCCATAAACACGCAAAAAAAGAACTTGGCCATATCCCGCCATCTTGACCTCACGCTTGGCCAATAACCGAAATATATAGATTGATATGGTCTCTTGGAGATTTCGTCTCTATATTCTTTCCTTTGCCCAGATCGAAACGACGAAAAAGTTTGCGTGTTTTTTACGAGGCCGGTTGTCTCGCTTAACATTCCTGAAGGTGATTTGTTTACAGGCTCCGTTAAGTGAATTGAAAATGATAGGGGTTTTCTCGAGTTAGATCATATTTCATCTTTAGTTAGTAATTTGAGGAGAGCATCCCTAGAAAAAAATTCAGTTTGAATTATGGGGAGATGCAGACAAACCCTACATGCCCGTCCTTCTTGGTCTCATTACTGTGTTTATACGCTGGTCTTTATATATTTTTGTCGAGGGTCGACGGGTGCCATGTCGAGGGTCAAAGGTACCATGCTGAGAGTCGAGGGTTCCTTGTCGAAGGTCGAGGTTCGAGGGTGTCATCGGAGCTCCTTTGGGGTCTGATATTGGCGGGAAATTCAATCTAAAAATAAACAGGTCTGTGGAAACGCCGTGACAGGAATATAGGGCAGTTGAACGCTCCTAGTGATGGACTCCTGGTCGAGGGTAACATGTCGAGGGTAGAAACTTTCCCCAAATGAAAAAATTAATCAAAACTTTATTTAAAACCTTGATGCAATAAACGAAGAAATGAACCGTTTGAAAGATACGAATTGCACATAAAATAGAATAAATGCAAGGCTGATACAACGTGAAAAGTTAACTTTGCGAGACACGAACATGACCGAAACTCGATAAGGTAGGGTTGCAGCCATGGACAGCTATTTCGTCCTTATTTGGACTCGTCGGCGTGCCGTAGCGAATTTAAATGACTCCAACTACAATGTCAGCGCAAATAAATTGCATAATGACCCGTTCACGATATCAAGTTCCGTACCATGGACTCTCTTGTCCCCCGAAACACGCGCTGCCACTCCACGTGTCTCGGAAGGGAAGGAATCTCACAGAATCTCGGCCAGAATCAGTCACATTTATTACGGCCAGTAATGCTGATCAGGAGCCACTATAGTTCCATTGACAGTAAGTTATAACTTCACAATTTTCCGTAAGCTAGTTTATTCCAAAACAGTTCAAATCCCGGCGACTTTCCGGTGTTACTTATCAACCCTAGAAACTATGCTTTTGTCAACGGACATCGAACTGTCAAAAAAACCTCTCTTTGTGTTCATTTGACATATCCAAGCTCCAGAAAAACACTGAAACAAAACAAAAAAAAAAACAACAACAACAACAACAACAAAACAAAACAAAACAAAACAAATTGTTTTTCTTGGTCAGAATCAATCACATTTATTACATTCGTTTTCCCGACGTAAAATTGTGAACAGGTTAGCTGATCAGGCGCCTCCATAGTTCCATTTCGCAAGTTATAATTTCGCAAAATACCTTCCTCCCCATGACAAGATCCCCTCCCCCAGGGGTGCTACTTCCAACACCCCCACACAAGTTAACAATTATTCACCGAAGTGGAGATGAGTAGTGATGGATATTTACCTAGCCGTGAAGCAGCGAGGTAAATATCCACCACTTTCACCGACACTGAGGTGAATAATTGTTTTAGTCTATCCCACACAAGCTGAATAATTAGCGGACCAAAACATTACTTTAGGTGTGACAATATACCAACAAGCGTCGGAAATTCAGTAAAATCTCGCGCGCCGGCTGCTTGGAGGTGAATAGTACTTGCTAATCACCTCCGAGTTAACTAATCAGAGCGCGCGAAAAGCACTATTCACTTGTGTGGTATATACTAATATCAGTTATTTGTACTTAGTTAGGGTTATTCCGAAAACACGGAGTGTGGAGTTGCGGAGTCAGTCATCAAAAACAGAATGCGAAGAAGAAGAAATAATAAAAAGGAACGAAATACATACATACAAAATCACAGTGCAAAATGGGTCTATTAATATAATCCAGGAAATAAAATGGCGAGCTTACGCTCCTTGCGCCGCAGCTTGGGCGGCTTGGGCGGCTTGGGCTTCTCGTGCGGCTTGCGGCTTTGTTTGTTGAAGGTAACACATTTATTTTTAAGGCACATTACATGAATCACAAAGAAACTTATGGCTCTATACAAATCCTTGCTCCACGGGGGAAGGGGTATCATTGAAGAGGAGAGCAAGAGAGGTGTAGAGAGGCTCATCGTTCCTTTTTTATAGTAATTTGTATTTGTGCTCAGAGATATTAGCATGCATGTATGTATGTATGTATGCATGCATGCATGCATGTATGTATGTATGTATGTCAGTTTGTGTGAGTGAGTAAGTGAGTGAGTGAGTGAGTAACAGTAAATATTTATTGCGCCTAAAAGGGGAGGTATTGGTCTAATTACAATAAAGGTTATGATATATACTAAAATAACTGATTAACTACAAGATCATACAATAACTTCTCATACAATTGGTATAAAAGCAAACTGAATAAAAAAATCAATAGTTATATTTTGATTTTAGGATCTCTTTTCTCTGCTGAAACATTAAAATATGTCTATTTACCTACTATTTTTTGAAGTGGTCTAATTTTCTGGGGAAAGTAAATGTTGTATCTTATCATCATCATTTAGGTTTTTGAAAAAAGCACCGTGTTTTGAAACGAGAGAATGGAGCTCAGTTCAAATGTTATCTTACCCTGGGCAATACACCAAGAAGTGCCGTTCGTCCTCTATGTAGCCTCTATTGCATACCAGACAGACATATTCTTTCTTCCACTGTGATTGGTGCTCCTCTATTTTCGTATTTCCCAGTTTGTATTCGCAAAGTATGAACCCCCAGACGTCATTTTGTAATACCTATTCTATGTGCTGGGTTTCTGATAGATTATTATTATTATTTTAGTCTTGAGATAGTCTTCTAATTGGTAGCGGAATTTTATTTTTTTGTGTGTAAATTTCTCTAAGGAAGAAAGGAAGGAAGGAAGGAAGGAAGGATGGAAGGAAGGATCGACAATGGATCAGCATGGATGAATCGATCAGTCGATCTATTGATCAATCAATGAATGGCCCATCCCTTAGATCTTAACCGACTTAGGGAATTTCGGCCGTACAACTTGAAATTTAAGTACTTGTACGGCTGTTATGTAAATATGTGGAGCTCAAAACAGGTTTTACATGAGTGATTTCAAAGTGACTCGTTTCTAACTAATGTTCGTTTCACTCGTTTAGGGTACAACCTGACAAGCACTGCATATTACCTGGCTGCGTACCCTGATGTTCAAGATCGTCTCATCCAAGAAATCGACGAATTGGTTGAGACTCGTGATGATATGGCACTAGATGACGTGATACAAAAAGCCAAGTACATAGATCAAGTAATCTGCGAGGTCCTGCGCCTCAGTGGCCCTGCATTCCTCGTCTTTCGGGATTGCACAGAAGACACCACTTACAACGGTATCCTCTTTCCCAAGGGTATTGACGTCAGTATCCCAACGTACGCTTTGCATCGGGACCCGGAAGTGTGGGAGAACCCCCTGGAGTTCAACCCTGAGAATTTCTCCCCTGACTCGAAAGCGAAGCGGCATTCGTTTGCATTTCTCCCGTTTGGATCAGGCCCTCGGCAGTGCGTTGACACGCGGTTGGCTATGTTGGAAATAGACCTCTTTAGCCAGTTACGTCATAGGTTGAGCACGTGACTTTCATTGGGTAAACAAACATTCCCAGTAGCTGTAGGAATGCAAACAGTTCCGTGGAGCACGAATATTTTTTTTCTTTCGGCAAAACTTTCACCGCTTTATTTTGCGGCATGGTACACTACATCAGTGCTTATGATTGCTCCTCCAATTTGACAATGGAAGAGCTATCTTGACGAGGCTTCCCGGAGGACGAAAAACTCCTCAAAGTAAGCGAGTAATTTGATCGCGAGTTTACGGTCACGAAACATTCAAAACTTCATCAAGATCATCTTCCGAGAAGATTTCCAGGGGCGTAGCGTCCATATACGCACGTACGCCCGTGCGTACAGCTGATATCTGGAAAAAAATTTCAGTTTTTATTCCCTTATAGCATTTGTGAAATTTACCATAAAATAGGACCGATTTTTAAATTTCGAATTATACTGGCGTGTGTGTTTGTTTTTCCAGTACCTTTTCATTAATCCATAAACGACAAGAAACGTTATTTGGCTCCCTAGACTTGTTAACTCTCGATCTAGTTATTTTAGGAGGCCAACACCTTTAAGCTTTAATTTTTATCTGATCTTAATGTCTTCGTTTCTAAATATAAGAGCTAATACAATTGTTATTGTTGTTGTAACGTAATGGTGCAGATGGTGGAGTGAAACGAAACAAAAAAACTCTACCCTCTGCTGTCCTTGCCTTTCCCCAATCCCCTGTCCCGGGTTATTTATGAATAGATTGAAAACACCCTTACGAAGTACCATGACAGAAGGGACATTGAGCTCTTTAGCAATTTTGCACATTCACAAGCATAAGGACGTTGAAATTGATGATGTTATAACAGAGTTCGTCCGTCTGAAGGGTAAAGGGGATTAGTTTCTAAAGAAACTGTGGTGCTGCGTCGGTGGGGGAGTGAAACACGAAAATTTGGTTTATCAACGGAGTTGATAATGTAAATTGACCACCGTACAGGGATTCGATTAGCTGACGTTTCGAGCGTTAGCCCTTCGTCGGAGCGAATCGAGGAATTGTGGGTTGTGTATGGTTTATATACAGAAAATGGAGCTACGCTATTGGTGGTAACATGGTAACGTGAAAAACAGGAATAAATTAATTGAATAAAAAGCGCTCGTTGATACCGTGGGGATTAAGAGTGCCAATTTGAAAGATCAGTTTTTGCTCGAGATTTTTACGGCTTTCTGTGGTACCTTGATGTAGGGAAAGGCCGGAGATCGACATGTGTTGTTTAGAATGGTTAGGGAGATTAAAATGCCGAGCGACAGGTTTGGATGCGTCTTTGTCTTCTTTCTCAACATCACGAAGATGTTCTCGGAATCGGTCACCTAGTCGTCTTCCTGTTTCGCCGATGTATAACTTTTTGCATAATGTGCAGGTTATGCAATAGATAACATTTGCGGAGGTACACGTGAAACGATCAGTGATCTTAACAGATCGCTTAGGGCCCGATATTTTGTTAGTGTTTTGAATGAAAGGACAAGTTTTGCATCGCGAGCGCGCGCATTTAAAAGTGCCAGGTTGTTCAGTTGTTTTGAAAGCGCTTTTAACTAGAAAGTTACCTACATTTTTGTCGCGTTTGAATGAAATCAGCGGTGGTTCCGAAAAGATTCTAGCAGTTTCTGGATCATTTTGCAGTATCTTACAGTTATTAAGAATGATGGCTTTAACTGGGTTATTATGCGGGTGAAATGTGAGGGTGAATAGAATTCTGTCATTCTTTTCCTTTTGTGACGTCTGTAGTGCTGACTGTTGATCAATCTGCTGAGCGCGGTGATGGCCCGATTGAACCACCGGAATCAGGATAGCCACGTTTCTCAAAAAAATGGCACATTTCCTCTGATTTGTTGGAAAAATCAGAGTCATCACTACATAGACGTCGAAGTCTAAGAAATTGAGAATAGGGAATGGCGTTTTTGACATGAGATGGATGTGAAGATGAATACAACAAATAACTGCGAGAATCGGTGGGTTTGTAGTGCACACTGGTACATAAACCGTTGCCGCTGATAAAAACTTTGATATCAAGAAAGGCAAGGGAAGTTTCCGAAATTTCCCAGGTATATTTTAGAGCCGGATGAAAGGAATTAACGGCGGTTATAAATTGATTGATTTCCTCCTTGCTAGACGAAATTGCGCCGATACAGTCGTCAATGTAGCGACCGTAGAGTTCAGGTTTAGGACCGTTGTACTGATTGAAGAATTGGTACTCGACGTAACCTACAAAAAGATTAGCGTAGCTAGGTCCCATTTTTGTGCCCATCGCTACACCATTAATTTGCTTGTAATAGTTGTCAGCGAAAGAAAAACAGTTAAGCGTTAAAACTAGTTCAGCTAGGCGGAGTAGCGTTTCCGAGCTTGGTTCCTTGACGGTGCGTTGATCGAAAAAATACTTAAGTGCTTGAAGACCTTCGCCGTTTGGAATGACAGTGTATAGAGATGAAATATCCATAGTGAAAATTAGTTTGTCTTCGCCGGTGAAATTGAAGTCGCGAAAAATCTCAAGTGCGTGTTGACTGTCTTTAATGTAAGATGGCAAAGATTTGACGATGGGCGCCATAATCTTGTCTAAATAGCTAGAAATGAGTTCGGTAGGGCAACTACAAGCACAAACGATAGGTCGACCCGGGTTGTTAGGTTTGTGGATTTTGGGTAAAAAGTAAATGCACGAGGTTCTCGGAGTAGTGATGATGAGATTAGTAGCGGTAGCCGGCAATTCTTGTTTGACTATTAGGTCCTGAATCGTGTCTTTGACAATTTTTTGGTTGGTAGAAGTGAGATCTTTCTCGACTTTAGCATAAAAGGAGGTGTCAGAAAGTTGCCGCAAAGCTTCTTCTTTGTAAAGGTCGGACCGCCAAACAACTACCGCGCCGCCTTTGTCGGCCGATTTGACAATTATGTCTTTCCGCTTGCTAAGATTTTTGAGCGCCGCCCACTCTTCCGAAGAAAGGTTGGAAAATTTAGTGTGACAATTGAATTTTAGTTTTTGAACGTCACGACGGCATTTTTTGATGAAAAAATCTAAAGACGCGAACTGCCCCTCTGGGGGAGTCCATTTTGATTTGCGAACACGAAGTGTTTCAAAAATATCTTTGTCAGAAGATGGGCACAAAAATGGGACCTAGCTACGCTAATCTTTTTGTAGGTTACGTCGAGTACCAATTCTTCAATCAGTACAACGGTCCTAAACCTGAACTCTACGGTCGCTACATTGACGACTGTATCGGCGCAATTTCGTCTAGCAAGGAGGAAATCAATCAATTTATAACCGCCGTTAATTCCTTTCATCCGGCTCTAAAATATACCTGGGAAATTTCGGAAACTTCCCTTGCCTTTCTTGATATCAAAGTTTTTATCAGCGGCAACGGTTTATGTACCAGTGTGCACTACAAACCCACCGATTCTCGCAGTTATTTGTTGTATTCATCTTCACATCCATCTCATGTCAAAAACGCCATTCCCTATTCTCAATTTCTTAGACTTCGACGTCTATGTAGTGATGACTCTGATTTTTCCAACAAATCAGAGGAAATGTGCCATTCTCGCTCTCGTCTGAAGGGTAGACGTCTTGCCCTTTGTTTGTAAACCCCCTGTTTTTACCATTGTTTTACCCCGTTTTGTTGTAGGTTACCGAAAACTCTAGAGATGGGTAAAATAAACAACTAACTACCGCATTTTCCGTCGCATTTATTTATAAGAAAAGGTTCCACGGAAATAGTTGGAAATGGCATTTCCGAGACCCTAAATTTCAAAAATTTCTGGGGGAGCATGCCCCCAGACCACCCCCCCCCCCCCCCCCCCCCCAGTTCCAAATTTCAGCGTTGTGCGTACACCTTCAAAATCTCACGCTACGCCCCTGATTTCGTGACCCTAACACTGGAAAACGACATCTGAAATCGTCAATTATTAGCTGGACTATTCATGATGAGAGGCTTTTTGTTCGTTTTACAGTCAGTGTTCGCAGGGTCCGTATACTGGCAAATAGATAGTTTCAATGAGTGGATTTCTTGATTTACTTTCAAAAAAGAAGGAGGTATCAGAAACCGTGGAGACAAGGGACAAGGGATTTGACATAGAAGGAGATTTACAGAAAATTGGACTACATTTTCTAAAGAAAAACCACAATTTAATTAAAGTGAAGTCACACGAACACAAACAATTGCTGCACATAGGGTGCATGTTGAAAGTATTGGAAAAGTCAGGCATTTTATTACCCATTTGTCATTTAACTTTGGGACTCCATTAACAATAGTGAGCTTGGCTGACAGTGTTGAATTGGAGGTTCCAAGCTTGTTCAGTGTTTATGGCAATGTCTGAAAAACGTGTTCTGACAATGTAAGTGAACTTGGAGGTAGAAATGATTCGACTGCATGTCAGGCAAGAAATTGGGATCTTGGGAAAAACCCAAACTTCCTTTGGTTGCTGATCCTGTGGAACCACTACACAATTCTGATTGTGTTGGTTTTACAGCTTTCCTTTAAATCACTCAAGTGATAAGATAAAGTTGAACCAAGGGGGGGCATTCCCAAAAACAGTTTGTAATAACTTCAATATGTTTACCCCATGCAACATAAAGTTTACACGTTTTCATTTGCCATCTTTGTCAGATGAGGCTTTGCAAATGTGCATTTTATTACTGCTTCTGCATTGATACGAGCACCTCTTGGCTTGTGTCACTGTTGTGGAACACTGGTATTTGTCTGATTTGCTAGGATTTCCATGATTCCCAACATACATCAATGATTATGTGAGTACAATAGGGCAAAAACATGGTTACAATCGCCTGCAACACTTCAAGAACAAAGACCTATTATGTTATGATCTACGCTGCACCTCACAGTTACATGGAAATATAACTAAAATGTACCCTCCATTCCCTCTATTTGTATTTTCCACTGTGAACAATGCAACGAATTCTGGAAGCTGTTTGTATACTCTGACCACTGAATTTAATTAAGTCTTGTTATAGCTTATCAAAGTCCTGGAAAATATTTTAGTGAGCATTTCACACCTTGCAAACAAACAAACAACAAAAAAAAAAAAACCCAAACACACACATGTGAAGATGCACTATTGTTTTAGATAAAGGGGAAACTGATTTGCTAAATAGCTATTTATCGAAGTCCCAGTGATATTATCTCCCGACCCGAGTAATGTCAATTACCTCTGTTTACTTTCTCGGCTTGGATAGCACCACGTATACCAGTAACACTATTATAAGCAAAATAATTTAACGGGCAAATCTACCCCGTTTTGCATGAGCATTCTTCATTTCCTTCCCCTTCCTTGTCAGCAATCTTCAACTTCACTGTGTGAGGAGCTTCTCTCTTCGTTTGGTTGTGGTAACAGCGGCCTTTCACTTCATGAGTTCCCGATCGACCGCCTTCCTTTTTCACGAAAGCATCGTGAATCTAGTTTTCCGTTAAGAATTTGTAACCTTTTTTCTCCAATTTCCTTTTTTTCCACATCCTTTTAAGTAGCTTGCCATTGTGATCGAGGAGACTTGAGCTGTAGATTTTGCAACGATTTTGTCCAAGCTGTGTAAGAACACCTACCAGCGGCCGCCATCTTAAATGTTATGTTTACCCATTGTAGACCACGTGACCATGAATTAAGCTAGGGCTTCTGAACGCGCCCCTGAAACCGTGGCGACACTGGAACACAATGCGGTGATCCTGATGTCCCCCAAGGAAACGATCTACTTGAAGATAAGAGCCCGTTAAATTAGGCTGGAATCTTTCAGTAAAAAGCGTCGAACATGTTTCTTTTAGAGCGTTCTCTGAGCTTATCTATGTCATAGTTAATAGAGGGAAATAGTTATGAAGCCCAGCAAACATAAAAGAGAGGAAAATAGAGAGCCAATATTTATGTTAGAAGGTCCACGACCCTGCACATCTTTTGTTTTGCACTCATGCACTATGCATGAATTACATAATGGCAATGTTTCTATTGGCTAGTTGCATGAACACGCGTAACCACCTATTGTTATTTGTGCAGGGTCAACCCACTAAATAGCAAGCAAAAACATAAAACAAAGAACTTTTCTAGGTTTCATGACCATTTCGCTCTATTAACTATGTCTATGTTTAGTCGTGAACGTCTTGGTTGCAGGCGCTATGAAAGGCGTCGTGATGACCGTTTTAGCCGTTTTCTTAGCTTTTCTCTTTCTTTCGTGTAACCGTCACCGCATTGTTTTAATGAGTCAAAACAATCGGTCTCCAATTAAAGTGCACCTAAGGTCCGGTTCAAACGTCGAACTTCACATGTACCGAACCTAATGCAAATGAGAAAAGTCTATTGTTTTCGCTCATTTGCATTAGGTTCGGCACATGCAAAGTTCGACGTTTGAACCGGGCTAAAATAAATCTTTTTATTATATAAACACCAGTGCATGAAATACCAAGTGAGCTTTCCCGCGAAAACTTCATATCTTCACACGTGAAGATAACATGTTATCTTCACATGTGAAGAGATCACCAGTGGGAGTGGGAGCAGTCAGGAAAATTGAACCATGAACATGTGAACAGTGAGTTGAACGATAAATCAGTTACAGAATGAATTTGAGAAACCTTTACGCTTTCTTTTGTTTCTAATATTTGTAATTACATCTTATAAAGTACTTTGTTTTTGCTCTTTTGGCTTTGAACGATTTTCTCGCGCTTTGTCTTTATTACATTAGACGAGAGTAACTGTTAGTTTTTGACGTCTAGAAGTGGTCAAAAATATTGTTGTTTACAACTGGCTTTCCTCGGAATCTAGAATTCTAGGGGCCATCATTTTAGACTTTATCAAATGAATTTGGTTTTCGTCCATGTATTTCTTCCATGTTTAGTAACGACACGTTCTACTTTAAGACCATTGAAAATATTAAAGTAAAATTTATTATTATTATTATTATTATTATTATTATTATTATTAATTTTATTATTATTATTATAATTTTTTTTTTACCAAATCTTGACTTTTTATTTTTGGCTGTAAAAGTTACAAAATATGGCCATCATCTGCCTCACGACCAAGCTAGTGAGGGGCTTGGGTTTATTCTCGATTTGACGTCACAAACTGATTTACATTGCGCTAAGTCTTTGTAAAGGTCCGGAGAAACGGCTTCACCATTTGCTTCGATTTTGTTGCACTCTTTGGAACGATGTTGAACGCTGGAGGTGGCAAACGGTTTCAACACATCATCAACATTTGATTCAACAAAGTTTAACGAGAGGCCTGGTATTCATTCCCAGGCTCCAGGGTTTTTGTAGCGGCGGTTGTTACTATGGTGAAGTCTTTGAGAGACCGATTAGTGCGCACGCGCATACCTAACAATGTTGAAAGCTGGTGGCAAATTCTTTTAAACTCTTTAAACATCGATTTAACTTCCATTCGACATGTTTCAAAACGGTTGATAGGGCGTGGCAAACGGTTTCGACACTGCTGTTCAAGAAAATCGAACGGATGCTGAAGCAAATATTAAATCTTTTTTTTTTTATTTTTTTAATTTCCACAAAAAAAAAAGTCATTACATTTATTACTAATACTACTTACAGAACAATACCAACACATACACTCCCAACAAAAAGGAGACCGGCACTAATTACAATACGGTACTAATTACGTTACATGTGCCATTTACAGGACTAACACTACTGACAATACTGTACTTACACTACTTGCAATACGAGCAAATGCTAAAACGAAATGTCGTGATAGCTAATTTTTCAATAAAGGCAAAAAAGGCTTCCATATTTTATTGTGATATTGAAGTTTATTATTTTTCTTCGCTATGAAACGTTCGATATGGTGTTTTTTTTTTTGTTGTTGTTGTTTTATTGCATTTTGCTAGTAGGAGACTAACGGATAGGGGGGTTTTGCTTAGCTTTGAACAGAAAATAAGATATTTATCCTCGAGGATAATGTAGTTAATCAGAATATTGTCATCGTTATTGTCCGGTGGAAAATGCCCAAATAAAATATCATGAATATCAAAGTTAGTAAAAATTAATCGTTGCGATCGGAGGGTGATATTGAGCTCATTCCAGAAACTGTTGACCTTTTCACAGTGGAAAAAGAAGTGTTCTAGTGTCTCTGATTCTTCTCTACAGAAGTAACATAGCGGGGAGTCAGCTAAACCAAATTTGAAAAGCATGACGTTCGTACAGCAGATTCTGTGGAGTATTTTAAATTGAAATTCCCTTAACTTAGTGTCCAACGTAATTTTAAAAGATAATGTGAAAATTTTTTTCCAGTCTTAATTTGAAGGCCCCCGAGTTAAATGCTTCATCATACTCTTTTACAGCTGTTGGCGTCGATGAAATTTTAGAAAAAACGTTTCATACACTCATTTGGATTCCTCAAGATGTAATAAAAAACTACCCAAATCTGAGTAGTGTTCATTTGAAAGGGCCACATTTCCATGCGTCTTTAACTCTTTGCACCATTCCTCTGGGATAGCGTTGACGAGGCTAAAAAGTAAATAATGATCGGTGGGTGAAAAATGTGAACAATGTAGATTTGTAATCCTTTGAAATTTCCTTTTGAATCGAAAAGGTCACCGACTGCTATGTAACCAGCATCGATTAATTTGGGGTTACACACCGAACGGGATTCAACGCAGATGAACCTATTATTCCAGAGGACTTGTCTTGAAATCTCAGAGGCCGAAGAGGGGATTTTGGAACAGTTTTAAAACATGCATGCAAAGCAGTTTGTGACGTCAAACTCGAGAATAGACCCTGGAAGCCCCTTCCGACTCGGTCATGTCCTCAATGATGCTTCGGTTTTTGTACGTTTTGAAGCCCATAAAAGGTCCAAAACCAGAAATAAAGGCACAATGTTACTGGAACAGGTGCAAAGATTTATTTTAGAGGAAACTCATTTTGAGTTTAGGTGCAGTTTAAGTGCAGTTTAAGTGCAGTTTAGGTGCAGTTTAGGTGCAGTTTAGGTGCAGTTTAAGTGCAGTTTAGGTGCAGTTTAGGTGCAGTTTAAGTGCAGTTTAGGTGCAGTTTAGCTGCAGTTTAGGTGCAGTTTAGGTGCAGTTTAGCTGCAGTTTAGGTGCAGTTTAGGTGCAGTTTGGGTTTTGGTACATTTCTTTGCCGTCCCCTTCAAACAACAACGTAAACTGACCAAAGTTTAGTTTTTTACGAGAATGTCAGCCTACGACGGTAAATATTTCTTTTATTTTCCTTACTTCTACGCCTTCATGCTTTCAATGTGCATATCTTTCAGCTACCTTTTGGTTGTGATAATTTCAGCAAAAAAAAAAAAAAAAAGATTAAATATTGAGCGTATGACACTCTCTTAATAGGGGTCCGACTGTATTTCACAACGTGATAAAAAGTGGAATCGAAGATTGGCTGTCTTTAATTTTATTTTGTTATCTCATTGCATGTTATTTACAAAGTCTTCAACTGCAAAGTTGCTATAGTGACCGTTATACTTTCATTAGTCTTAAATGACTCCACCGTACGTTATCTCTATTTGACCCCTTTGTGATTATTTTGATTAGTGAAATGCATACATTTGTGAAGTGCTTTTTAGTTATGGTTGTGTGGTAAATAAAATTTTCATCAAAATATGTCCGAACTGTTGGCAAAAATGCATGTGGCAGGGCGATAAACCAGTCTATAAAAAGTCATTTTTTTTTTAATTGCAACTGAATTGTAAAACTGGACTGCTATATACACACGATACTTGTTTGACACTCACCTGTATGTTGTGTGACGTACGTATCAAAGGAAGACTGGTCTTAGGAGGACCATCTTATTTTTGAGGTGGGGTTGGGGAAGGATGTTCAATGCTTGGACCCTTGTTTTGTATGTGTTTCTTTGCCTGCCTCGACTAGCTTCATTTCCTAAATGTAGGCACGTGTAAAAATGAAATAAAGCTGTTGTTGTTGTTTCTTTGTTTTGACTAGCAACTTATTCCACGAGTTTTGAAGAAATTAAAATTTGCTTATTATGGTTGTTTTGCGTACCACTAGGTGGGGTCCATATTATTACAAGCTATGCTTTCTTTGGACTCCATGCACTCACTTTACACCGTTTCTCAAGATTCTATTTGCTATTAACTTGTAATTTTTAGCTGAAATTGAAAATAAAGATTGACTGATTGATTGATTGATTGATTGATTGATTGATTGCCGTTTTCCACGGTTCTTTTCTCATCCAGCAATTTCGTAATTTCCGACTACGCTCAGCCCCTCCTCGTGTCTTAATTGGTCCATTGGTGAAAGTAAATCAATAAGTTCTTTGAGCGGGAAAATTGGAACTGGAATTACAAAGTTCTTGGTCACTATGGAGTAAACACTTTCGTCCAATCACTATTTTTATCAAGTCGAAATCCGATATAAAAATTTAGAAAATACGGGAAGTTACAGTTATAGGCTATATATACCGTATAATAATGCCGGTGTAAGATTCACTAAATGTAATCGAGATTTCCTCTTTGAATAGAATTAGTCATTTCCGTGACGGTTGCGAAACATTTCCCACATTACTAATCGAACAGTTCGGCAGTCGAACTTAATTGAACGATTGACTTTGATAATCGAAAACAATCGAACCCAAAAAAAAAGTTTGTGAGAGAGTTCGATTGAGTTCGATTTCCCGAACTCAATCGAACACACGACACCATGCATCATGCGATCGAACCTAACTGAACCCAATCGAACGGCCCTGGTAAACGAGGACACATTGTTTCGAACACATTGTTGCGGACACAAATGTTTCCCTGTCTTCCCGCGCGCGCATCATTTGTTGCCACAAAAAAATGGTTGTGATTTTTCTCAGCAAATGTTGCGCGCGCGGGCAAACAGGGAAACATTTGTATCCGCAACACTTTCCCCGTTTGCTAGGGCCGGAAGGAATCAAACTCAATGGCATGTTCGATTGCTCAAAATGTTTTGTGACAGTTCGATTGTGTTTGATTACCGAACTCAAAAGAAACCACTCGCGCGACTGGGATTCGATTAAGTTCGAGAAATCGAACGTTCAATTTGGTTCGATTAGTAACGTCGGGAACATATGTAGATCATTGTTTTTCGAAAACACGAGTTGCGTTCATTAGGTTACCAGGAACGTTGAATCCAGGCGAAAGACCGTCTTCGTTAAAAGGAAGGAAGTAAACGTCGGCGAAATCTCCCAGGCGGCCGGAAAAACAAGGAGCCGAAGGGCGTACAAAACTGGCTTGGAATAACAACTTATTGTCAATATAACGAATCTCAAACTGTTGTTTGGGAGATGCATACGACACTACCAGGATATTATCTTTGGCTACAATTTGGGCTGTTGATGTGCTGGCTATAGAAGTCACAGGATCGGTTTCGGTTAAGGTGTAGTTTCCAATGTACGGCTTCGGGTCGACCGGAAATTGGGCGGAGCCTTGTAAGTCAAAGAGAGTGTCATTTAAAGCGGGAAGAAGTATTTTGAAGATGCTGCGTTCCAGAGTGCGTAATCGTGGGGCGCCTTTTGGAATAAAGGTATTTGAGCTTATGAGAAGGCTCATGCCAACTTGCAGCTCGGGGACAACCGAGAATGTTGTCGAGTATGAATCAATGTTGCCCGCTTTACTTCGAACCAGGCAATTCTCCTGGAACGTCATCTCCCAGGGAGCTCCCCAGAGCGTTTCCCCGTCGGGGGCAGTATTCATAGGGTACAACATTTCCCTCAGAGATGCCGGTTGGAAAAGAGTTTGTTTGGATGGCTCGATGAACATCATTCCAAGCTTGGTCATGTCCTCCAGCGTTGAGTACATTTGGCCAGACGGTGCAACCCAGTGGATATTCATGAAAGGCCTCCTTGCACCATTTGCATAATGCGGAAAAGCCATGTTTCTGAGCACGTCCTCCGTGATGACGAACCCGGTCTTTGTCATGTTCAGGGGTTTCAAGATCCGCTCGCTTACCCAGCTCTCGAAGGTGTGATTTTTCAAGAGCCTCTCAGTCAACAGCCTGGCAAGTAAAGCGTATCCAAGGTTACTGTACGAAGGCATCGTTCCTGGGGGCAGCACCAGGCTGCGATTCTTCAGTTTCTCCAGTTGGTCTTCCGAAGTGACATTGGCACAAATGAAGAAGCAAGGCGCCTCTCGAGGCAACCCAGACATCTGACTCGCAATCTGTCTTATAGTGATATTCTTCATCGTGAAAGGATTTCGAATGTAAAAATCCGGAGCGTATTTACTCAAGGGATCATCGAGCGAATTAATCAAGCCATCTTCGTAAAACTTATACAGCATCAAGACTACGAACACCTTGGAGATGCTTCCAATTCGGTAAACCGTCTGGTCATTGGGATTTGTTTCCCCCATGTAAACTTTGCTTCCATAATGCGAACTCCAGAGCGTCCGATTCTGATAAAACACGTTGACTGATATCGCAGGAAGCTGCGCCGTTGTGTTGACAGCAGAGTTGACAAGATCTCCAATTTTTGACAGCGCCTTGGAAAGCCCAGGAGGAATGGAGAGCGGCATGGGGAGAAGACTTGGCCGGCGCGGACATGGAAGGCGATATTTCGGCAGCACGGTTTTACTCTCACCAGTGCTGATGTCTACTCCACCATTCGCGTCGTTTCGCTTGAGGTCGCATCTTGGTTTATCATCCTTTAAGACCTGCCAAATGAGCAAAGCTGTCACGATAATTGCAACTATGCACGCTATGGCAGCGACTGCTTGCCATATTCTCACTGTTCGAGGATTTTGGAAGGTTATCGACTCAATCACGAGATTTTCAACGCTCGCCATTGCCTAGCAAATAGTAAACCTCTGTTGGTCACAGTAGCGTCACTCTTCCTTGGTCCCTGCTTATGCTCTGCTTTATAGATGCTTCGATACGGTTTACGAAATCACCGTACGCACGTCATCAAGGCAACCCAGGCATATTACGAATGCTCGTGAACAAGCGTGCGACACTAAACGATGCCAGACCTCATCCGATTTATCACCTGTGTCACGTTCGTGAAATAAATACAAATATAATAATGCTAACAACACGAGCATGACAATAGAATGTCAAATGCAGTCGTAACTTTATTAAATATTTAATGCCGTTTGCTTATTTTCATAATAAGAATATCGCATATCGAACACCCCCACACACACACACACGCACACAAAAGCGATCATGATCTAGCCATTTCTTTCGAACTCATCTAATGAACTCTTTCCAGGGTACAGTCAATCAACATGGCGATTTATTATCCATATTCCACTTAGCAATCAACGTATAATATCAACGTGCTTAATTTGTTTATCTTAGTTTTGGAGCATTGCAAAAATTTGAATAAATATTCGGAACGATTACAGCTGCTCTCAATTATTGCGATAGCTATAATGGAACATGGCCAAATATATGATTCGCTTTTTTGAAAACCATGTATTAGTGAGGAATATTATTGAAAGCAAGTTCACTCCAAAGCATGTTGTGAACTTATAGTCAGATATTATAATAAAAACAGTTTCGCAAGAGAAAAAACGGCTTATTGACAAAACCGTTTTAATGGTCACACTTTCCGATTTTTTCGCAGCCAGAATACTGAAAGCCCGCGCCGAGCATCCGCATATGACTCAGTGGTTCACTTTATGGGAGTGAAGTAATTTGCAACGATTTTAACTGTGTCCATATATGGCAGCTAGAGTAGAAGAGAGAGACCACCGGAAAAAGATGAGATGTCCAATATATATCCCTTGCTCAATATTCTATTTTTTTTGTCTCTATGTTTTTGCTTCCGAAATATTAGGCAAGGCCCTTTCTAGTCAACATTCCCCCTTGTGGGTCTTAAGAGTTGGTGTGTTGCGAAATACTTTTTGGCGTGATTTGTTTTGTGTCAGTGCAAACCTTGTAGGCATTGATAATGAACTTATATGTGAAATACAAGTTCAATATGTATTTCCTTTGCCTCCATGATGCTAATTATTCAAAAGGTAATTTCCCCTAGGCTTTTGTAGTGCGCAATTTGGGCAGAGCATCTTTTCAGCCTCCACAGCTGTTTCCTCTAACGTTTTTCCTCAGGTTTCGGCCCTTAGGTCACTCCAATAAAATGCCTTGTTTCTCGTCAACAGACGGTGCCCCATTTATTTTGTTATACGTTGGTTTGGCATTTTACTAAAATTAACTCATTTGGGTTCATCTTAAGGTTAATTCATATAATTTCAAAGCACTTCGCCGTCCACGAAATTATCTCAAAAGACCGGCGACAACTTTTAGCAATGGTCTGAAAAAAAAATGCGTTTTTTTTTAAGCGGATCGCCAATATGATCAAGCTCTCACATTTCGAATTATTTATATCCTCACCCATTACCTTGATTACTTCTTCTGTTTTACGCCATATAAGGCAAAGAAAGAACTAACATTTCTTTAGTAGTAATTTGTGTGAAGTACTTGAATACTACCCCATCCCTTTCATTAACAAAGACACTTAAGTGTTAATCCATTTTCCATTCCAGCGTGGTGAGAAAACGTAAGCAGCTTAAATTAATGGCGCAAAAAAAAAAATTCTTTTTGTTACGCAGATGACGAAAAGTCTGCTAAATCTAATCCGGAAATATTTTGCAGGGGATTTCGGCTATTAATAGCTGCTGATGCCGGAAAGAAGATAATGTTTAGAGGAGAGGAGATACGATTCAGTTATCTTAAATAAATTCTACTTACTTTGGGAATTTATGCAGTGTCATTTTAAATATCATTAATTTTAATTGACTTTCTCTAGATCTGGCACGATTTGAAACGTTTTAATTAAATGCTTCTAACCTTGGTAAATTCAAGTCCAATATCGATAACCTGAGTCATCGATCATGGCATTGACGCGAAAATACGTCAAGAGCTAGAGCGATCCATGGTCTGGACATGCAGCAACGATGTACCGTAACAACAGTGGATACCAAGCGTACATTGCGTGCATGTATCCTTCTGCTCTAAGGGATACCTCACCATATTTTGGGGCTGGAATTAAAATTTCGTACCACCGCGTTGACAACTCTAAGAAAATATTTCAAAACGCTTGTTGAGCAATTTGGAATATACTCCGGATTTTTCCCATTTTTTTTCCCGCTGTCCCAAATTTATTTCACACTCGGCAAATTCTCCAGAACAGTCCCAGAGGAGTTTCCGTTTTTCTCCCGAAAGGCCTTCTTAGAGTTGTCGCCCTATCGTCGCACCCAGACGTTCCTGGATTCGAACACCAGACGAAAGATATCAAGTCTGCTCACTTTATCCAAGCGGAAGAAAACATTATTTTTGGCCAATTTCATTATGTCGCAATCTGCTTCTCCCACGGCCGTCTGCCATGACAAATGCTTATTTAAGGTTGGCGCAAACTAAAAGAAACTGAATTATCATTTTTGAGTACCATCTGATCCCACGCGTTTTTAGCTTCCAGTAGAAGTCAATGCTAAAATTATCCGACACAGCCTCTTTAAGGGATGATCAAAGTTGTATGAACCCTTGATATTGCATACACCAAAACACTTTTCTCATCACATCCACCGACCGATGCATGCACTTCAGGAGCCTTCACTTTTGCCCTTCGTGTATCTGCCACTCATGCACAATTCCAACCTTACACGATCATCAATGCCGTAACCCGCTTGTCTTCACTGCCTTCTCATCAACCTCCAATAGTTTTCTGCTGGCTATTTTCTGGTAGGCTGGTAGGACCTAGGCAGGGGAGGCTGAAGACTATTTTCCAGTCCTCAGAAGCGTATCACCATGACACGTTTCTGCAGTCCTATATTCAAGCAGTTTTGATCTCTGTATTTTTTTTTCAGTTTCTTTAAAATGTGTTAACGAACACTTGAAATTACAAAAACAACCAAAAAGAGACAAAATTGTGACAAATATTTAACCAACAACTCAGGTAAACCAGCCTCTGCCAATTTTGCGAAAGGTACTGTTTTCTTCATCATCGGCGTCTTGCAGATTACGATCAAGCATCTTCAAGAACTGATTACAAAACTTTAGTCGTGGCCTTCAAGAAATGATAGTCCTGTAAAACTGTGTTTGTATCAACTCCCAGTTCTCTCGTGTTGCTTTTTTTTTATTATCCGTTGAGATAGCCAAGTGCAGATCAATGGCATTCTGACGCAATGGAGAATTTTCACGGTTCCACCGATGACGTCACGGTAAAGACGGCGCAATCAAAATGGCGGGTGCTTGGAACTTCAAAAAGTATTTTCCACGTGAAAACACGCTCGCTTGGAAAAATGAATAGCACTTTCGGTATGCCAGAAATGTGTGCTCATTAACTGTATTAGCAGAACAAAATAGGCTTTGGGCGTTTCATGCCCTTTAAGAATCCACTCGCGCCAACTGTATCATTTGTTATCGCCGCATACATACCCTGGCGGAATGACAAATTGCATTAGTAGATGGCATTTGGTGATGCCTTCAAACTTTCTTGCATACTTCAACAAATCTGAAGCCACGTTTTTTTTTCTTTCGGTTCGTGATTCTTAACAGTTTCTAAACAGTACGGTTCAGTGAGAAAGGTGATCAAAAACGAAATGCCACACAAATAGGATTTACACTAGAAGCAGGCAGTTAACAATAGCGATATAGACTGGCTGATTTAACCTTCACGGCATTAAAAAAGGATTTGCGCAGCTTTCGCCATGTGATAAAACCTCACATCATATCCGATACCACATCACACCACACTGGTATTCATTGCAGTGCCAACTTTTGCAATACATTTTACCATGGGAAATTTTTTCATTAGAAATCCTAAGATCATGCCATGATGGTATTTCAACGAGACGTGCCCTTGGCTGGCCTTTTGACTTCAGCACACACACGCAATCATAATAATGATCGCGACCTATGTTACGTTAAAACCAATAATGCGGAAATTGAAAGAAAAGAAACTAAATTTGATGGAAGTCACGCCAGCCAACTGGGCTGAACGAGTATGCAAGCTTATGAAACGCAATTAAAAATGTTGGTGGCCCCCCTCTTCAAGAAAAGGTACCTTTGTATTGTGATTTTACACCAGTTACATGGGCGATATGTAGTCTACAAGACGGCCGAACTATAAATTCTGATTTGGTGGTAGACCGTTCCGGCGATTCAAGGCACACTGTCACAATTAATTAATGAAATATACTGAGGAGACAAATTAATATTAAAGATCTACTAGGCGTACCACTTATCGCTACGGCATGCGAATTGATAACGACTAGGAATGCCAAGGAATGTTGGAGAACGCTATCTTGGTGACCTTGTCCACATCGTGGCATTGGAGTTCTAAGCATTGGAGTTCTCACACCTAAGATGGTCCAAGGGATTGTCTCGTAGGAAGGAAAATCCCCGATGTTACTGATTGAAGCAAATCGAACGTTCGTTCAATCGAACTAAATCGAACTTAATCGAGCCCCAATCACACGATTGGGTTCGATTGAATTCAGCAATCGAACTCTCACAAACAATTTTGAGCAATCGAACGCGATCGAACGTTCGATGAGTCCGATTATTAAAGTGCGATTAGATTTGATTGCATCCGATTTGGAACTGGATGGCATTGTGTTAGAAAAACAACGGTCAACTTTGGATTCACAGTGGTCAGTTGGATTGTTCGATGGAGTTCGATTAGAGCTGAAGGAGACAAGGCTAACGGCTTAAAGTCACCGCTTCATCTGAACTGAAGGAGATGTTGAGCACACAGCCAGCATGATCTTACCATGCAGTTGTTTTAACCCTGGTTTGTGGTCCGGTCTGGGTTTGAACCCATGACCTCGCGCTCAGTTCAGCAGTCAGGTGCTCTAAAGCTACCAACTGAGCTAACCGGGCGGCGGAAGGGAAGGGAATGTAACAGAACCCACACGCTGATAACGTAGTTCCCGGTGCTGTGGTCTGACCTCACACACATCTCAGGGCAGTTGGATGTAGGTTGGGCAATGGGCTGGCCACCTGTCCTCAAGAACCTCTGCTGGTCACTGAAACATCTTAGGAGGGCCTATGCACCACTTGGTGCGACAGGGCTAATGATGATTGAGTTCTATTGGATTCGATTAGTTCGGAAATCGAACGCAATCGAAATCTCTAACAAGCATTTTTCGATTGCATTCGACTATCGAACAAATCCAACCCAATCGCTCGATAAGTTTGATTAGTAACGTCCGTAACGTCGGGAAAATAAGGGCTATGTGGCCTAACAGTATTTCTCACTTTTCGTCAATCACGAACGCAATTCACGCTAGTCGGCTCGAGGAATTTAGGAATCAACTTCTTATGAAAGGAACTGTAACTTCCTTAACCGTGCCCTGGAATTTAACCCCACAACCTCGTTCCCAGCGTCTCTCCTCTTCCCGCCCTGAACGAGGTTGTTAACCCCACTCCACCCCAATTCACGCCTCCATGCATGCTATACGTTACGCTCGTGTGACGACTCACTTCAATTATGGCCTGTTGTACCCACTCTTTAAACATCTGCTTTCAGAATTTGTTTAGTTTTCTGTTATTATCCCCTCTGGTCAAGAGATGACCCACGATTTACTGGAGTTTCCGAAGAAATAAAAAGACAACAAACCCAATTGTCGGAAGTTCGATTTTTCAGCGTTTTGAATAAATTAGCAGAATTTGCTCTGGTATTTACCTCTGGTATTTACCTCGTACACATGCTTCACAACACTGAAGTCATCTTGTCGCCGTTAAAGCAGGAACTGAACTGTTCTGACAGCTGATATTCTCTTAAAACTCCGATATATTAGCCTCCAGAAAACATATCCCTTATCAGTTTAATATATCGTAATCCTTAACCCTGCCAAATGAGCACCTAGCCAGCATATGTCAATTCATGACAACCTGCTTTCATTTGTTGAATATTTTCTTGGCCCTGATCTAAGCGATAGCACAAATACGTGCTTAAGCAGAAGCTATCTCATATCATAATATCGTATTAGTATTTACCTGGGGATCTGTTTTATAGCGGTAATTCAGTCGATAATTTCTCTGCCTTTAGCCAGAGAGTGAAAACGGGATGTATTCTATCTCTCGCTTGCCCCCATCATGTCCGAACATGAGAAAATGGACAGCAACAAAAATTTGGCAGAAAAGAGCAAACTTGAAATAGCCAGAAAGAATGCTCGCTACTGGAAGCTGATTGCCATAGCTGCTTCTTTTGTGACAGCAGCATTGGCAGCATTGCTAATCTGGCAAATAGCTACTCGCCCTTCCGCTAGCCAGAGGGCGTCATGCAGCACTTGTGGAACCGAAAGGAATGACCCACCAACCGTTGATAACATCCCGTCTTCTTCGGTGTCACCTTGTCCTAGGATGCCAACCATTCATCCGTTACCGAATCCTTTGCCTGTGGAGTTAGAGAAAGTTTTCAAGAAAATAGAGACCATGTTGACATCAATGGTCGACGAGGAAACGGCGTTGCCTGCAATTTCAGCGAATGTATTTTACCGAGATACCATCCTCTGGAGTGGCCATTTCGGTAGCAAATTCTTCAAAGTGAAAGATAACTCGACACCAGACGATAATACAGTGTATCGCATTGGTAGTATCACGAAGATCTTTCCCCGTGCTCTTAATTTACAAACTGTACGAGAAGGGTGTCATACAATCAATTGACGACCCTTTGAGTAAGTACATCCTGAGTTTAACATTATAAATCCTTTCAGCAATGAGGACCTTACACTGAGAGAAATCGCGAGCCAGATGTCGGGCCTTCCGCGAGAAGCTCCTTGCATTTATCTTTGTGAAGGAACCAATTCCAAGGAGCAGCTGGCGCTTCTGAAGAACAGAAGCCTGATATTGGACCCGTGGAAAATGCCTTCTTACAGCAACCTGGGATACGCTCTGCTGGGTCGACTGACCACAGAATACGTGCTCAACACGACATTTGAGAAGTGGGTTCAAGAAGAGATGCTCAAGCCTCTTGGGATGAGTAACACTGGATTCGGAATCGCACCTCATGTCGAAAGGCGTATGGCACTTCCGTACGACAAGAACGGAGAAAGGCTACCATTCATGAGGATCGGCTGGGCAGTTCCTTCGGGGGTATGTACTCCTCTCTTAGCGACTTAACCAAACTGGGCTTGATGTTCACCCCGACCGGAGAGCCAAAGCGTCTTCAAAGTTTCCACCCTCCGTGAGATGGCGCTACCAGTGGATATCGCTCCAGATGGGACGACTCTTTGGGGATCACCTTTCGAAATGTTTCTTTCGAACGGATTTCTCGTACGAAGTAAAGCGGGGAAAATCGACCGATACGATGCTTACTTCTCGTTTGCACCACAACTCGAGCTTGGTGTCAACATACTGATAAGCGGATCTAACTTTGTAAAATCGAAAGGAATGTCCTCCCATTCAATCGGTAAAGAGGTATACGATTTGATATTACCAGTTCTTAACAGTACGTTGTTCACCTTAGACAAGACTGCGGTCTTTCCGATTAGTTCAAAAACATTCAGCGGATGGTACCTCGTGCAGCAAACAAACACATTGACATTGACCAAAACCTGCTACAATGCCTCTATAACAGAATCAAATGGCGTGCTGCCTCTTCAAAGGCTTTTCTAAGATGGCATTCCCTTTTGCAATACGGTATATCGGAGATTCTTTGGCTTTCCGAGCGGAGTTTTTGAATCCTAGGCTTTCCTGCGTCTCGGTAAGAACTGGCATATTCGTCGACCTGCATTTTACTCCTACGGGAAGCGATGGATTGTCTCACGGATTCAACATCCCGCAATGGCTGATTGTTGGTCAACGGATAAAGAAGTAGTGAAACCGTCTGATTAAAGCCGGAAGATATAATGGAAGCGGACTCACCCCGATCTGGGAACTCTTACAGGTGCGGTTTGACAATGAACGATCAAGTTTTGTATGTGTAGCGAATTCTGGTTCGCCGATCCCGACTTGCCGTTTTCGCATTTCATTTAGTTTGAGGCCTTTGCTCGAGCTGTTTCTAACAGCTTTTTTAAGTTAAGACAAAAAACACTTTCCTTAAGTTTCTAATGTTAGCGAATTACTATTATTCCTTTACTGTAGTTTCAAAATGCCAGAAAACAGTTTTTTCGGCAGACAGATACCGATAATACGTCACCGTGGTGATGGCGTCAACCATTATCAGCCGCTCTGCCTGACGCATGATAAGATATCCATTGATATTTGCCCGTACATACCAGTCCAGAAATGCAGGTGTCGGGTCAACAAGTCCATTCCCAGTGAATGCTAAGCATGTCAGAAGGTTCGTCAAAGCTACTGACGTTCAATTCATAAAGTTGGAAGGCAGAAAAGGAAGACGTGAAAAACAAACAAACAAACAAAAGGTCAAATTCCTATATTTATTCTCGTTGTTGTTGTTTATTGTTTCCACTTGAATCAAAGCATAAACGTTTCCACGTTTCCACGTTTTTGACCCGTGGTGGTCCTTTTCTCTCTTGAAAAAAGTGCTATCAACACACTCGCGAAGTTTAGTGATCTGGTTTGGTCTGATTAGTTTACTAATCTGGAAAACAATCATAGACTGCGAGTAGTCTCTAATTTTGGCGATGGATTTTGGGGTGGGCGAAAGACACGCGCGCGCGCGAGGTTGCGTGGAAACGCGACGCGAGGGGTGCGCTTTGGCGCTCCCTTCGCGTCGCGTCTGCTCGCAACTTCGCGCGCGCGTCCTTCGCCCGCCCCACAATCTATCGCCGAAATTAGAGACTACTCGCAGTCTAAACAATCATGGCGCTTTGCCTCCTTTCCAACCGAACAAGAACTCATAAAATAAGAGATTATAGGAATTAATTAGACTGAATAGTATTGTGTTAATTAAGCTACTCGCTGTTAATAATGATAATAATGATAATAATAACAACAACAACAACAACAACAACAATAATAATAATAATAATAATAATAATAATAATATTTCCTTGCTGTTGAAGAAAATGAAATTCTTCATAAGTGTGGGGTTCATTTCGAATAAATTCCTCAAATGTCTGTACTTTAATTAATGGCGACATTTATTATCAATATTTTTATGAATGTTTTTCTTTCATCGCGTGACAAAAAACTATGATAACCTCTGAAGGAAGAACTTACGTACAAGTGGCCAATCAATTTCAAAAGTGTTTCTTTCTAGCTGTCAATGTGTTGACGCTCTATGACAAACTACGTCTCTTCTTATTGGTTTTTGAGTGTAACTACCATAAAAGCAAACAAAGGAAGAGTAAAGAACAAAAAAAGGCTCGAAGCCCCAACAAAGCTGACCAAGTTACCTTTCGCCATTTAGTTCTTAAATAATTTTCTCACTGAATAACACATTTTCTACTCGATGTGTGTACGGTTAAAATTGATAACCTCATATATTGTTAAAGATTGTCTGTTGTGATTTACGAAAACGTTTAGCTCTTCGAATGCAGCTGTCCCCAGTACATAGTGAACTGTCTGTTATCTGAAAACATTGATATCTACGCCTTGCTGTTGCTGTTTCGCTCCAAACAGTGAAGAAAATAACTCGTTTCTGTCGAAAAAAATAAGAAATAAATAAAATAAAACAGAGAGAATTACCAGATACTTATAACCGTATGATACACAAGTATCAGATCTAACCACAGCTGTACAGTTCCGCGGTGTAAAATGAATATTTTAAATATTGATGCTTTTAGAAGAGGTATTGACGTTGTAGTAAAACTACTAACCTCGACGAGTCTGTCATATTTCCTTTCTCTATTGGCGCCATAAAGCTGACAAGCTTCCCATGCACGTTATATCTAAAGCCAAAAATAAAATAAATAAATAAATAAATATATATATATATATATATATATATATATATATATATATATATATATATATATATATATATATATATATATATATATATATATATATATATATATATATATATATATATATATATATATATATATATATATATATATATATATATATATATATATAAGATAAAGGGAGGGTAATAGTCTCTGAAAAATAAACCGGGGAGGGAAGGGGGTGGGGGGAGGGTGCGGGCTGTTATAGAGCGCCGAATGGCGATGGATTTTTATTAAGGCTTTTATGATATTTATAATCAGCTCACCGAATTTTTCTGCCTTTACTGGCTTTGGTATCGACCTTCTTTTTCACCTTTCTTCGGAGTTTTTGAAGTTCAAGCCATTGCCTGGAAATGAAGATCAAAACAAAAATAAGCAAAGCCTGATCCAGGAGATCAAACTAAGGACTGAGAAAACCAGAAATAACAGAACATACTTTCATCAAGGATCTTTCTCCTACAAGTGGGATAAAAGGGGAAGAGGGCAGAAAAACCGAATACAAAAAAAAAACATTTTTTTTGTACAAAAGATCTGATTTTTCATAAAAAAAGGATGATGATGTCGAAAACGACGACGATGAAGATGATGATGACGACGATGATGATGACGATGGTGATGATGATGATGATGAAGATGATGACGATGATGGTGATGGTGATGGTGATGATGATGATGATGATGATGGTGGTGGTGGTGATGATGATTATGGTGATGATGAAGACGATAATGATGATGATGATGATGATGATGATGATGGTGGTGGTGATTATGGTGGTGGTGATGATAATGATGCCGAATGGTGGTTGATGGTGATGGGTGGTCGTGATAGTGGAGGTGGTAGTGATAATGATAGAGATGGAGATGATGATGACTTTCGAAAGAAAGCTTGTTTCACAGCTGATGCAAAGCCAATGAAAAAAGTAAACCATCGATCACCCAAACAGTGTGATAAGCCTCTGGTGTTACCTTCCCATTTCTACTGGATTGCCTGTGCTTCCACTCGTTTTCTGCTCAATGAACTCTCGTAAAAGCTGTTGAAAACATAAAAGGGGTCCGTTTCAGCTTAGTTTTCTTGTTTCCTGTAGTGAGCTGTATGAATGGCAATGCTAGCATTTTATTTCACAGAATCACAATCGTGGTTAATTCAGTTAGGGACAGTTAGCAATTTTTGACGGTTTTCGACGCTTTGCATTACCTTTAACAACTTCGGGCTCTTTGCGATGCGTCGCTCATTAGTTCACCAAGTTTCTCCAATCTCTTATTTAATATTATTTAGGGAGCTTAGGCAAGGACGATGGCGACGGCAGCGAAAACGTCATTTCAAAATATAACTTCTCGTTCTGTAAATGTGTGAAGCGAGGGAAGCAACGTCTCGCTCTTCAGGAGCGGGAAACTGGCTACAATATAAAGCACACTTTTGACAGTTACCTGATGGTAGAAGTCATCGTCATCAAATATCTCCGGGTCGTAGTCTCTCAAATGTAAATCTGATTGTTCCTAGAAAGTAAACGCAAAAAAAAAAAAAAAAAAAATAAAAATTTTTTAACACGATCATCAATTTCTAGGACAGTTTTTCAATCAATAGCAACCGAAAAACAAATATCTAATTTCTTACTCGACCTTGATTTTGATGCCGTTTTCAAAGATTTATGTTTTCAGTGCGTGCATGTACTTTCGTGTACAGCTGTAGATGTCAAGCCCCGGCTACACGTTGTAACATTGTTAGAAGAACACGTCCCAACATTGTTGTAAGAACGCTTCTAAAAATGTTGGATACGCATATAACATTGTTGGAAACACGTCGCTTCGGGGTTCTGGCTTGAACAATTTCCACCTCCGCCATTAGGCTTTCGGATTGGAGACTGGGCCCTTAACTCTGATTGGTCTTTGCAATGCAACATTGTTGAAAGGGCGGTTACACGCTTCAACATTTGTCGTATGCTGGAGAGAATGTTTGATCGAACTCAAAACATTCTTCCAACAAAAAGTGTTGAACAAACGTCATCAAACATGTATGCTACACGTTCTAACATTGTTCATCCAACAAATGTTTCATAACAATGTAAAAACGCATGCAATCAACGAAAACTCTGGTGTTTACGTGGAGATGCGATCATTCTGCCTTGGTATACTGTGAGGCCCTTATGAGGTCTAAAACAAGAGACGCCAATTGAGAAGAACAAATAATAAGCATTTTGCGATACAGCGAGGCGAGAATTTTAGTCGCTATCTCATCCAAATATATTGTAGAATAAAGCTCTGGCTAAACGAGGCAACGATGTTGCGGCAACAATTTGAATTCGCGCACGTTTCTCCATTTAGCCACCCGAGGAAACGTTGTTGCGGCAACAAAAAAGTGTTTCTGCACTCCCACGGGAAACATCGTGGAAACATGCGCGAGCTCAAATTGTTGCCGCGACATTGTTGCCTCGTTTAGCCAGAGCTTGTAAGGGTTCGCGGTATTCACTATTAAGCGTCGCAAAGCCGAAGCCTAAGTACAAACTCTGGCCAATCACAACAAGCCAAAACATCGCAATGGACCAATCGGTATTTAGAAACAAACTTACATGTCGCCGGCGCAAATCGCGGGAAAAGAGAGCGAACAAGATTGATTTAAGTTTTTTTTTCTCACTGGTTGCCAAAGTGGCGCGACTTTTGCTAACCAATCACGGAACATAGCATGCAAAGCAAAAACAAAGGTAAACGCGATTGATTTTCGTCACTGAAATGAACAGTCAAAGTAACACAAACCTCGTTAGATGGCATGTCTTGTTTCTTATCAACCTCTGACTTTCCCAGCACTCTGTAAGAGGTTCGCTTTAGCTGGGTCCGTTTAATAAGACGGTCTTTGTTCGATAAAATCTGAGAAAATGAAAAGGAAAGATTAATTGAGCGTGAATATATAAAAATCATGTAACTGCATGCGTTGATCACTCTCATCTTCAAGAAAGATTAACGTTAAGTTCAGAACGATGTGCCCTTTATAGGAATTGATGGATCGAACCCAGAAAAATCGGTAGAGCATAGAAGTTACAAGTTTACCTAAAACGTTCGGAAGCTTGTTTGCACCAAAAACTAGAATTGCTTACAAACAAACGAACAAAATAAAAACACAAACAAACGAGTTTCATAATAAATGCTTTCCGGACCCAATACTAAAAAAACACGACTGTTGAAACTTATTAACCAGGTCAGAACAGCAAAAGTAATCCCTAATATCGCTGTCCTTTAGTAAACGGTTTGAATTTTAGAATATTAGTGGCCTAATACAATGTTAGTGTGGATATCTGACTAAAGGTAACCCCCAGAAAGATCGTTGTCAGTAAGCCTTTTTCGACAACTTAGGAGAAAGTCATTTTTTTAATATATATTTTTTTTGGAACAAACTGAATGGCCACTTTGAAATGCACAGTCAGCAAAATGCTCAACCTTACTGTAACATGCTGTTGAGCCGCTTACACAGAGCACCTCCGCATGCTTGCAGTGTATAACTACACTTCATTAAGAGCACAAGACTGCTGAGTGGGAGGTCGCTAGTTCAAACCCCAGATCGGACCACAAACAGGTCCCCGTTGGTCGAAAGCCGATTAACGCTAACCCGGGATTAGGAGTAAACCAAAGTTTTCATCTCACTCGTTGAGAAGGTTTTGTAAATCAAATTTTAAGCTGAAAGTAAAGTTAAATTCCAGTCAAAACTTAAGGTTGGAAATCTTTTGGAAAAGTTTTTATTGAACGGTAGCTAAACTGGACTCAAAGTTCACTCTAACCTGGGATTAGCTTAATCATGCTTGGAACAACTGGGCCCAGGGCTCTTAACATAACTAGCGAGATCATACTGGCTGTGTGCTCAACATCTGCTTCGGTTCAGATTATCGCGTCATCGGGCGGTGACGTGAAGCCGTTGGCCTTGTTTCCGTCACCTCCACACATACAACTGGAAGAGGACGTAAAAGAACCCACACACTGATCGATAAGAGTAGGGAACGTTGTTCCCGGTGCGGTGTTTTGTCATACCACACATCTCAGGGTAAGGTGGAGCCCGAGTGATGGGCTAATCACCTGGGCCCGGTTGTTCAAAAGCCGATTAAATTAATCCAGGATTAGCGTAAACTTTGGTTGCAATTTTTGTCTTTTGGATGAAAGTTTCTTTTGCTGATTTTTGCTTTCCAGGATTGACGTCCTATAATCTGAAATTGTGTAGGATACCAGCGTTTAACAATGTTTGTGGATAGAGAAATAAACTCCTTGGTTAATTTTTAATCTAGGATTAGGGTTAATCGGCTTTCGAACAACCCGGCCCTGTCCCTTACCTGCGATCAGGCGTTCTCTTTTTCTTTTGTAAAAAGAACGTCTGATCATAGGTTAATCTGTCCCCAGAGCCTCTGCTGGTCATGAATACCTCTTAAAGAGGCCTTTTGAGTTACTTGGCGGGAATAAGAACTGATGAACAACATCTTAGAGACAAAAAATACAGCGCCTTTACTTACGTGATTTATCTGCGCCAAGGCCGATCTGTCAAAAGAACTGAAAGACTGCAAGAAAAATAACAACAGAAAATCAAATAAAAATTAGGAACCAGATTAAAATTAGCACGGAAAAACTAATAGGATACACTATAAAAGAAATTCTAATTTTCAACATAACTACACCTCTTTAAAAATACCAACTGGCGGTCAAGTGTCAATCTCGTTATTTTCTTGCGAGTCTTGAAAAAACGACTTCATTCCCGGTGACTTATTCTCGAATCTCGATGTTAGCGAAAAAAGGGAAATGGAAGGAAAAGAATTTTTGATCTATACCCGGTTGAAATCATTTTCACTGCCAATCAAGTTTTGTGTCTCGCCAAGCCCTTAATGAAACCTTTGCAAGCCTCTCCCGTCACACCAATCTACACATATTCTTCTCAGGAGCTGGGACAAGAGAGACACCAAAATCTTTATTCTTGTAATTGTATCGTACTGATACAGTGGCAGCACCTTGCTATTAAGCTTTCCAGATGCCAAACGTGTTTTCTCGCTCCACTTTGATATTGTTGCATCTCTGTAACTTTTGAAGGCCGCGTGTCGCTTGGAGATGTAATCAGCATATTCGTCGGTAGCCTGAGAGAAAGATAATTAAGTCAAATTGAAATGTTAGCAATTAATCAACGACTTGTAGCCTTCTGTTTCTTGAGGATGCAAAAATGCACATGAAATTAATTGTACGTGGACCAATAAATTGTACGTGCTCCAATAAATGTCCAGCAGCGTACACTCCTACTGTTTAAAAGTATCCATTCCAGGGCTGGATCTAGGATTGTAGCTGAGTAACTGATGGGCGAACAATAAAACAGATTTTTTTTTTTCCTTTTTTGCAGAATACCGTATTTCCTCGAATAATAGCCGTCCCTCGATTAACAACCTCTCTCGAATAATTTCCCCCCTTTGAGGGAAATATTTACAATAATCGCCTCCTTTGAATAATCATCCCCCCGACCCCTCTCGCCATCTTCTCTTTCTTTTATCCCCTCCCTGTCGAGTTAAAAATTGACATCTTGGGTAACAAACAAGCTTTCATTTAAAATTGACATTGAAAAATTAATCAAGGAACCAAAATTTTAATTTGGAACTGTTCAGTTATCTGATGTGATTAATTTTTGATCTAGTGGGATAATAAAAAAAAAATATAGGGAATACTTCCAGTCAGCAATATTTGAAATAATCGCCTCCGTCAAATATTCGCCCCCTTTTGGTACGAAAAAAAAAATAATAATAATAACAACAACAATAATTGCTCCCGGCTATTATTCAAGGAAATACGGCACTTTGTCTACGGTAGTTAGGTATATTAGAAAGCTACAGGCCATCGATTCCAACAGAAGAGGTTATGACCTTAGAATAAGTGCAAGGTTTTGATAAAGATTCACTTTCCTTATAAGCTTCTACAGCACTAAAATCAAAGTTTTTATTTTGAAAGGAAAAGGGGGCTTTTTACTAAGTACATGTACATATAACCATTACTAATTTCCATGCAAGAAAGAAGAAAGGATTTCCTTGTTTCCTGCAATGTACATGTTATAGCTAAAGAGCCTAAATGAAAGCATAATTGACACTGTATTTAGACTACCTTGTCTAATCACCCTTAAATGATATGCCATATGAAGTACTGTATAGTGAAATACAGTTGTTTAGAAGGAGTATATGTTGTACATGTAGTTCAATTTTATCCTCAGTTCGACTATTACTTTGCACTCATTATCATACATTACCATACACAAGAACAAAAGAAAATAAAAATTGAACCAAGGAAAAAAATTGAACTACAACATACACACACTACACACAGCCACCATGACCTGAAGGCCCTTCCCTCCCCCCTTCCACCCAACTCCCACCCCCTTGGGAACAACTACTCACCAAGTCATGTTTCCTCTTGGCAGGGATTTTCAGGTTGTTCTTCGCTTGTTCACTACTGGTGTTGTCCTCATCGCCTGCTTCATCGTCATCATCACCATCATCACTTTTCTCATCTTCTGTATCACTGGGAATTTCTTCATCATCATCACTACCCTGAGCAGTACTTTTGTTGTCTGTCCCTGGATGTAAAATACTTGCAGTGTCTGGATTCTGTTCCAGCAGTTTTTCTTGTATCCAAAGTAAGTTCCCGAGAAGCTTCACCACTGATTTTCGTCCTGCAGATTTAAAGCCCAAAAGAAGCTAAGTCAACAGTAACAAAAAATTCCATCAACAATTGAGAAAAGTCATTTCCTACATAGATAAAATTATTGCCAAGAACTAGGATCTTAAAATGCTAAATTTCTCTCAAAGTAGATACACGTAAAATGAATAATTTTATCATCATCATCATCATCATCATCATTTTTTTATTTGCCTTTTTTTATAAAAAAAAAAAAAAAGTTTATAAAAGTATGTACAATATGTGGCAGGGTGACCTCTAGAAACCACCAGAGCTCAAGAAAATAATTATTTTCAGTCATTGTCTTCATTATATATTAAATTTAAAGCTTGACTTCTGACCAGATCACCTTCAAATGTTATGAAACTAATTAGAAATGAATTCGTCTGGTCCCAGTTGTACAGAGAGCATGTAGCTTTATCTGGTGGATAAAATGCATTGCAACTAATACATGTTTATATCCTAGATTATGTTATGCACTCTTTTAACAACTCAGAGGCCTGATCTACATGTCGTACATGTAGCTTTGTAGACTTTTTCTTTGTTTCTATCCATAGACATGTACCTGTAGTAACTCAAATTTCTTTTCAGGGGATGACAGCCCTTGCAGAGTTCATAAGGCCTTTTTGCTTGCTCTAACACCAGATTCTACATCTACCTGTACACACGTACAGTACAGCTGCACAATCATGTACAGCTAACCCACAATTGAAAACAATTACCTTGTCTGTAGACATCCTTTAAATTTTTGTCCCCAGAGGAATTGAATTCTGCCAATTGTTCATCATGAGGGAGTCTGTTAGCGATCATGAGAGCTTTTTGTAACTGTATGCGCATCTCAAGGAAACTGTCCCACAAGCCTGCAATTTGAAAACATGATAATAAACTGTTAGAGAGGATCTGATGCATGGATTTTTTTTTGTTTTGGCTTTCAAAAGAAACCATTAATGCATCACATCAGCTGGTTCAGCTTAAAGTCTATTAAGCCATACACTACTGGTGATTCTGTGAATTCAGGCCTTCAAGTTGCCATAAGTGACTGTATGACTGTGTAGTCCTACATTGTACATTTCTGAAATCATAACAAGTTTATAGACCAAAAGATGGAAAACTTTAGAGACATTAATTTTGGCTTTCAAGGCCTGCCTAAATGTCACTGGCACCCTTCTTGGACACTTCAGTGTATGCCCTTCAATTACATGTATCAACTTACATAATATAACCTGATGTTCCTAAAATAAATACATGTATGTTTCAAATATGTAATAAACAAATTCTCCCATCTACTGTAAGTCACTAACAAATATGGAGATTAGGGAGCAGATCACACAGTATATTAAGAGGTTGGTATTGTGGCTTACAGAGCAAAGTTATATTATACTGTATTTTTTTCATTTGAGCTGACTTACTTAGCTGGTTCTTGGCTGCTTTTCCCTTTTCAATGTCCTCAGTCAATGCTGCAGTCAAAAAACTTTGAATGGCATTTTCATCTGCATCCTCATCTTCATCCACTTCATCACCATTGTCATTTTCATCATCATCATCATCATCATCATCATCATCATCATCATCATCATCATCATCGCTTTCACCATTGTCATCATCTTCATTGTCAAAATCATCATTATAGTCATTTTCCTCATCACTAAGCAAATCATCATCACTTGCACCTAGCTTGTTCTTTTTTGTTGCAAAACTTTCTTGAACATCAGTATCACTAACCATATCATCTTCATCATCATTAAAGTCACTTTCAGCATTCTCTTCACCATCGTCTTTGAGCTCTTCTTCATCTTCTGGCACTCCCTTCCCATTCTGCACTTCACCTATCAATAGTGTACGTAGACATAAACACTAAACAATAAACATACATACACGTGTACGGTATGACTGGCCAATTCAAGTGCATTATGTCTCTACAATGCATGAGCCCTAAGTCACGCATGAACATTACAGAGTTTTATAAAAATAATGTTCAAATAATCATGCACACTAAGATTTGTCAAATCAAGTGCATTAATCTCACAATAATGTCACCCATGTGCTTTGTGGAATTATAATGCAGGCAGGCTACACTTTACATCACAAGTGTGCAAATCTCTGGACATTTCATAGAGAAATTAAGGTAAAAACAATAAAATTATGATTTAATCCACATTTGACATTATTTTGAACATAAAACCAAAATTTCGGTGTTTGAGTGTTTTAAAAAATTTCATCAATTGACTTCTGGTACATAGTTAATAGAGGGAAATGGTTGCAATGAAACCTACATGTAGCTAGCAAAGTTCTTTGTTATATGTTTTTGTTTGCTACATGTATTTTGGGGCCGTTGACAGTGCACAAATAACAATAGCATGTTCATGCAACTAACCAATAGAAACATTGCGATTACACGTTATGTACATTGTAATCCATGTATAGTACACGAGTACAAAACAAATTAAAGATGACTGCACGGTCATGGACCTGCCAAAATAAATATTGGACTTTTTGTTTTGCTCCTTTGATGTTTACCGGGCTTTATAACCATGTCCCTCTATTAAATTGAAGGGTGTTCTGCAAAAGAGGCGTATATCGCTTTTTTGCCTTAAAATCCAAATTTCTCTAAATTCTCTCTACTTTGGCATACAGACTGGTTATGGTGTCAGGAAAGAAGTTATGCACTTATTTTGTGATTTAAAGGCCTGGATTCAGCAAATTAGTGTACGACTTTCGCCTACAACTGCAACTGGACCAGCTCATTAACAAAGAAATCAGTCATGCATCAGATTCTTTTGTTTCTGTTTCTTGAGTTTTGGGGAAAAGTCATAAGCTAATCCTTCAGATCCTAGCTTTCTAATCGCAAAATAAGTAGAGAAGTTCATTCTGACACCATTTCTAGTCTATATGCCAAAGCAGAGTGAGTCCAGAGATAGTTTGGATTTTATGGCAAAAAGTGATATACGCCCCTTTTGTGGAACACCCTTCAATACCCTTCGTTCCGCATCCTTGCACTTAGATATATCGACGGATTCGAAACAGTGGTTCGATGTCTTTGTAACTTCTATCTGGTGTAGCATTTAGGCTTGGTAAACGACAATTTAGGAGGTAAGCTAACTAAAATCAGCTCAATTTGATGAATGATCTTATCGCTCTACTGCCTTAAAAGACCGGCTCGCTGTTCCGGAGAGAACTGATTTAGTTTCCGTCGTTTTGACTTTCTTCCCTTAGATTTGCTTTGCAAAAGACCAGCTTTAAGCTATGACTATATATTTGTGTTGAATCATTGGTTTATCGTTGGCAAAACCGCTATAAACAGTGTAAATATTATGTAACTTGAACGCAGAAGGCTTTCGCGTTGCTGACAAAGACATGTAAACATTGGCTTTCTTTGTTTCGAATGGCTAGGTTCGGTAAAGCGGACTGATGCTGTTGACAGCAACCGACTGTAGCTTCTTTCTGGGGCAGCATTTAGGCCTGGTAAAAGCTTATTTACGAAGACTGTAAACAAACCAGAATAAGCTTAACTACAGCGTGATTAGATTACGATATTACGTGCTACCACTTTTGCCAATTTTCGCTCTGTCGTTTGTCGACTTTAATGCCTTTGCATTACAACAGACCGGTCATAAGCCCAAAGAACATATTTCTTCCGGAATCCCTTTGGAATGATTGGTTAACTTCAGCAAAAACGCTATAAACAGCGTAAATATTCTGTAACTCTAATGCAGAAGCCATGATCTAATTAGCAAATCACTGTACTGTATCAGAACGAATAACCAGCGGCTTCGGTTCGGTGATTTCATTGTGTCAGGTGTGTCAGATTTCTTTTGTTTCTCCATAAACACAAGTCGCCGACGGGAGAAACTTGGGTTTTTTGCATACGTTATTTCTCTAAAACGAAGAGGAAATCAGCGCAAAAAAATACAGAGCAATTTTTTTTAACTGGAATGAAGTCCACATACAGAATTTCAGTTACTTTTGAGCACATCGAAAATCGACCAAAAACCGAGAGGACGTTCTTGCCCCGAGCCCTTCAATTAATGTTCGGTATGAATGCTCATGCAAATGTCCGGGACATTTTGTAAAATAAATAAAAAAAACTTGTTCCTTGTGCATTGTTGAGTAATATAAGCCCTAGCTTGGGAACTTTTAAGAACACTCGAGAAGTGCAAGAAGTACTCGCTGTAGGGAATTCTCTCATCTTCTTAAAAATTCCTGCATGCTTTTATAACTTAACAATGCCCTTGGCACGTTTTTTAACTTCTTTAATAAGATGGATGCAGGCTACATCACAAGTACATGTATATATACAGCTGTTTGTGTGCACAACTTGGACATGCCGTAAAGGAAATAATGTAAAACAATAAAAACATGTGATTTATTCTATGCTATGCAAATTATTGTTGTTGCTCAAGAGCAAAAATCATAATGATCTCTGTTAAAAAGAACCTCCTGGTCATTAAAAATGTTCATCAAATCAGCGCAAAACCAATCATTTTCAAGCAAAATTTATCCAGAAAATTCCCTTGAAATTGGCCGTTTTTACAGATCAGTTTTGGTGAAATTTGGTCATTTTTTATTTTATTATTATTTTTTTCGTGAATTCCCCCACCCTAATCTTTGATCATAAAACAACGTCAAGATTTCCCCTACCCTCAGGCAAAGAATCCCACCCATCCCTTTGAATACCCCACATATCTCTCTGGTTGGCCAGGAGGTCAACCCCACAGGAAGCCAATGAGTCACGTGTGTATAATACTACATGTATTTGTTCGATATGTACACATGTAATCCCTTGCTGACAATAATTAAATACCAAAAAATAATGCCTTCTGGGTTGCAAGTGATAGTACAAATGTAATTAATAATGACAGTAAGCTCACAAACTGCAGCAAGAGCTTCAGATATTTTGGTGCCAATTAAAGGAGCACTACATGTAGCTACTGTCACCAGGGTTTTTGCTGTTTTTGGTTAAATTCTGCCAAAATTTACTGCTCTGTTACCTGTTATCGTGCAAAAAATGCTCCTACAGAATCAGCAAGATGAATGTCAATGAAATTTTAGCAGTCCAGAGCTAACCATAATAATTTTTTGGGTGATTTTTCAATGCATAGCTTGAAATTTTGAAAAAACTGGCAAGTTTTTTCAAATTTCAATCCATTTCCATCCTTGTCATCTTACATGAAATACAGAAGTTTATGGTGTCAATGCAGTACTACAGTCTTTGGCAACAAAACTAGACCATTATTTTAAGGTTTCCACTGATGCATTGGCAGTTTTAAGCTTTTAAAAGTGATGGTGCAATAGCGTGACACTGCCCCTTTAAGCTTAAATTGTACTTTGCAAGTGTTCAAAAGTTAATTAATGCACCTATCAATGTTAGTCCCGAGGGGGGGGGGGGGGGGGATACGGGATGAGTTGGGGACTTTGATCGACATTTCCCTTGCCCTGGGTGGGGAATTTTGACCAACTTTGAAGAGAATGTTGGCCCCAGGGTGGGGAAGTTTGATCAAACTTGAAAACTGAGATAATATTCACCAAAGACGGTTTCCTAAGCTTGGACTTTGCCATGGTAAAATACACGCTGCGATGCTGCCTTCTTGAAAACCAACAGAGCAGAGCCTAGATATGAGTGACTTGCCATCATGAAAATACTCAGAAGTCTCTGAGCACAAACAAGATGTAGGAAAGAAGGGTAATGAAATTTGCCCAATTTGTTGTTACTTTAAACCACCAGTTTCTTTCCGTGTTCTTTCATCCCGTCGTTAAAAGGAAAAACTGAGATTTTTAAACCTGGATTATTTGTATTTTTTAAGCATTTAAAAGGTCAACCTCTTGGATCTCAATCCCTACAGTAGGGAACTTTGAACTCGTAACTTTACTCCAAGGGTGGGGAGGTTTGACACAAAATTTGCGTTTCCGATCAAAGTCCCCACCCTATCCCGTATTCCCCCCCCCCCCCCCCCTCGGGAATAACATGTGCATAACGTTCAGAGTTATCGAAGATAAAGTAAAGTATTTCAGTCATCTACTTTCATGAATCTACCCATACCTTCAGAAGTACTCTCTGCGTCACTTTCCGCCTCACTATCTGATCCCTCAATATGGCCTCTAGAGGCTTCGAGATCAGCGCGTGAAATCTTTCGCCCGGCATACTTCTTGTCCTCATCTTGTAAAAGTGGGACTGTTTTTCTTGCGCAATTTACTGACGTTTGATTCAATTTGGCTCTTAATGTCACCAAGGTCACTTCCTGTGTTAATTACCTTAGCTCTCGTGACATCAAATTCATCTTCATCTAAATCAAAACGACTCGGTTCGGGGTTGGTAAGAGAGCGAAGTTGCTCTGCTAAAGACGCCATCTTGGATTTGTTCAATAGCTTGGTATCCTCGCCTATCGTAGCTGAAACAACAAAGTTGCCAACTAGGGAGGGCTGAGTTCTTTTTTTTCTTCTCCATGGATATTCCAGGAAATTGTCCTGAAACACGCTACATTAAACCTCGCAGGGGTGAACCAGCCAGTTAATAACATTTCTTACTCTTTCTTGGATTATAATGGAGAAAAATTCACATAATTTATTATAGCGTTTTCTGGGCCCACCCCGACCCCATCCGCAGAAAATTAAGCCTAGAAAATTTTACCCTCGGGAGGACTTCTTAGCCCAGCTCATGACGTAATTTGTTGTGGTTCCCTTCGATCACCGAAATAATGGCGGTCGAGCAAAGTAGTTCACCGGTTATTTCTAGTCCTTTCTTGCACAATTATCCATCAAAATCTGAACTTGATCGCCCAGGATCAAAAGAAAATTCTCCGCACCTCTCGAGAAAGTCGCTAAATGAACTCGAGAGTTCAGAAAAAAGTGGAATTCCTTTAAATACTGCGTGGACTTTGTGGCACGACAAGTGAGTGTTTCGGTGCAAAATATTTTGTATCCTTTTTTTGTTCGTTGTGTGATTTTCTTATTTTATAGGTACGTCCGTGGAGCCACAGCCGCGGAATATGCTGCAAATCTTCGCAAAGTTTACACTGTTCATACGATCCAGGTATTTCGGGTTATATTAGGCGAGTTACTTGTAAAGACCTGTAAACCTTGGCCCTTGTTATAAGGTTATAAGCTTATTTCGAACAGGTAATTTGAGCTGTCAAATGTTCGCAGTTACCATCAGAAAAGTTTTCGAGGCCCAGGTTACCGAGGAAATGCTTGCAGTTGACTTGTTATCAACAAGGTTGGATTTTGGCAGTGAATACTGAAACAACCAAATGGTTATAGGCAATATCCTTAGTACGTAGTAAGACCGACTAATTGTTTTGACAGCTCAAATGAATAAATCATTAGGAACTTAACAATGCAAAAGGAAACGGCGCAATTAATATACAGGAGATCGAACTTTTGGCATAGCTATTTGAGAATTTATCATAATGCTACATGTATATTTGTTGCTCTTGATTTAAAGAAAATAGCTCCTGTTTTTTAATTGTGGACGTACACTCTCATGTGCACTGTATTTAATATTGGTTGAATCACTTATTGTCTGAAAATCTAAGGTATTTGGTTTCCATTTTGTGGCTCACACCCCTGCCCCTCCTCCTTTTAAGAGAATGTTTTGGTTAGGGATTTCTGGTGGGTTTTATCATTCAGCACAGGACAGTAATTGCTGAATGCCAAATATGCCAACAGGTTTTTAAGAAAAAATCCCCTCAAGTTTTGTTCTATCTACAGTATTATATAATTTTTGTAAGAGTATTGAAACTGATTGTCATTTGAAGAATTTGCTAAACCATTCAATATTGCTTTTTTTTCTAAAACACCTCCACCAAGCTTATATTCCACTTGTACTGTGCTTTCCTTTCTTTGTGTCAAATCTGGTATTTTTTATTTATTCATCGATTCTGCTGCATAGTTAGGTAGTCTAAGAGGCAATCTCTTCTTCAATGAACTTCAACCACTGGAAGTAACTTAAATAATTTATATCATAATCTTATACAAGTTGCTCCAATCTAGGTGATCAAACACCTTCTGAGTGACATTATCTTTGGTTATGAAATTCCTGGGTCAAGAATAACTGATAATAGTCAATGGATTGTACCCTTAATGAAACACACACATGCACACACACACGCACACACACATGCACACGCACACGCACACGCACACACACACACATGCACACGCCTGTGAAATTGCCAGGACCAGAAGGGAACGCCGAAATTAGAAACTACAGACTATTACAGGGTTCATGCTACTCCTTGAAGTCCTTGAAAAGCCTGGAATTTAATTTTAGATTTCAAGGGTGCTTGAAAAGTCCTTGAAAAGAAGAATTTCTGCTGAAAGTGTTTGAATTTTTGTTCAGATGGGAAATGATATAGGATTATACCAAAGGCAGTAAATTTATGTTCCATTTTATAGCTGGATGATGCTATCGGCCAATGAAAACATTTCAAAACATAGTGCAAGACAAAGTAAACTTGCTATAAACACTCATTGAAAACTCAGTTTTTGTGCTCAAGGCATACTCCTTGAATACTCCTTGAATTTTATGTACACAAACCAGCACGAACTATGTACATGTATTAGCCAGGGAGTTTGAATTAATAGTCTGGTGGCTTAACGCAAAATTTGAGATGGATCGTGACATAGCAGACAAAAGTGCCAAACTTTGTATGCAGTTTCCTTGGGATATGAGTATTAAATCTCGGGATGGGTGCCCAAGAAAGAAACTTCTCGTTAACATATATAAACTGGGAAATACTTTTAATTTGATCTTCACACTGCTGTGCTTGGTAACCAAGCTTTGTCTCAAAATAGTATTTTTGACAGTTTTGAAGTGTAAAATGGCTCAAAATTAATGTAAGGATTTCCCTGAATGATAACTGCTTATTTTCCTTTCATAAAATGTTTCAAAATTGCCTGGTTACCAAGCAATTGTTATTTTTATATAATATATTATAAGCCCTTTACAAAGTTTGTTAGGCAATTAAAAGATTATATAATGAACATTTGGATTTCTGTGAAGGTCATCCAAATTATGCTCTTTAATGTATAAATGTATATTACATAAATGTGGGTGGTTACCAAGCTACACATTTGGGGGGTCGTTGCAGCACAGGCCAACCAAGGTTATCAATTGTGACCTCTCACGCGAAAACGTAAACAAACGGGTTCCGTGCACGGGTGAAACGCACGGCTACTGAACGGGAAAGAAACGAGTCATCAACCCGTTTGAAACGCACGATACTGAACTGTGAACGGCTCATTGAAAATTTCAAACGAGTTGCTATGAACCCCGAACGGCTGATTAAAAATTTCGCACGGATGGTCATGAACGACTGAACGGCTCATTGAAAATTTCGAACGAGTAGCTCTGAACGCCCAGACGGCTCGTTGAAAATATATTGATGGGAGGTCATTAACGAGTAAGCAGCTCACGTAAACATTGCGAATTTAGATGACCATGAACGGAAAACTTCGAACGCATAGCCGAGAACCGGTGACTGACTGAAGACCAATACAAGGGAAGGCGAATGAAAAATAATTATATCCGAGACTTTGCGAGACATTGAGACTAATATATTTCCTGCGAGCCCGAGACTTTCCCAGCTTTGCAAAAGAAATCGACACTCCAAGACGACAAAGTGAAAAGATTCGAGACTCCAAGACCTGTGAAATTTGACAAAAATTCTGCGAGACACTTATTCAGTTGAACAACCATTCGCCACCCCAAATACAAAAACTTGTTTTGAACGAACGTCGGTGAACTCGTAACCACAGCTATGTAAAACGCCAAGCGAACTGATCACCTCACAACATCCAAAAATAAGTGTGAACGGTTTTAATAGCAAACGAATAGGTAACCCACGATTACACACGGAAAGTAGCCAAACGGTAAACAAAACAAACGTTCTGAACTAGGATCTAAAACAAATTCAGCTAATTAAACTGATCTAAACTTTGCGAATCCAAACGAAACCACAAAGGTCATTCGGCAACTTTTTATCACTCACTAAAAATTTGCATACGAGTTCGGAACATGTGACAGATAACGCAACAACAGCCACGAAAAAAAAATTCATGTCCTGTGAACATTTTCGTTAAAGCGGAATGAATAGAGACCAAAATTACTGCAAGAATACAAATCGAACGCAAGTTATAATCTTTTCTTTTCGGGAACACAAATATTTCGATAATTGACTGCGTTGACTGAAAATGACAACATGATCCGCCTCTTTGTAGTTGGAGAGAGATAAAATTAATTACTGTCTGTAATTTATAAAGTTTAGAATTCAGTTTTGTGGTTCTGCGCCTCTTAACAACTTTTCTTTCATACCAAAAGGAAGAAAAAATCGAAAAAGCTCCTAAAACAATTCATGACATTAAAATGATCATTGATCTGCCTGCGATGCGAACGTTTATACACGAACATGCATATTAATTAATTTTCATTCAACAACAATTGCACATGAGTGGCGAGAACCGCCAACTTGTGAGTTTTTTAGCGCATCATTGACTTTACAATGATTCAGTCTTTTCTTTTTTTTCTCCCTTATAATCGTGCGTGATTAAATATAGAACGGTTTTTGAATAAAAGCAAGGTTTTTTTAAGCAGAAAACTTGTCCGTCATGCGCTGTCACATGTGTTGCTGACGGGCTTTGAAACTTTATCAGTCAGATCACTGGCGTGAACCGCCAACTTGTGAGTTTTTTTAGCCGCATTATTGAGTTTACAGTGATTCAGTCTTTTCTTTTTTTCTCTGTTATAATCCCGTGTGATTGAATACAGAACAGTGTTTTAATAATAGCAACGTTTTTTTTAAAGCAGAAAACTTGTCCGTCACGCGTTTCTGTCTGGGTTTGGTAATCTTGTCGCCACATTTAGTTCACACGTCGGCGTCTTCAGATATGAAATAACCTCACCCGCTCCCTTCATTTTCAACTCATGTTGCAGCGCAGTTCAACGCTCCACAGTTTCCGAGGAACAAAACTTGAAGGACACTAAAGAGTGCTCAATGTTTTGTTTTTGTTCTCTATGGCTTTTGCGCGACACAAAAACAACCGGTGACATAAAGTCTGACAAATGAAACAATGAATTCAATCCTAACCAGAGTGTTTTATTTATGTTACAGTGATATCTCTGGTCCCACAGGGCGCACAGAGAGGACTGAAACGGCAAAATACTGTCCTTACACGCTGAATTTCGGTTACAAAAGTGCTTATGATGTGCCGTTTATTGATGAATAATTTCTTTACAAGCTTATTTTGCAAGTGTCGACAAGCGTGAATTTGTGGTGTCACGACAAACAAAAATCGCGGGTTCTACGGACGTCCTCTACTTCGAACGGATGGAGGATTTTTATGAACGGCTGATCGAAGGCGTTCAAACGAGTGCAGATGTTTTCTGCACGGGTACCCAAGCCGTGAGAACGGATGGAAACTTTTTTTGAACGGCTACCCAAGTCGTTTGTACGGATGACCCAAGCCGTTCGAACGGGTAAGAAATGACTGGTGAACGGATTCCGTTCTAAACGGGAACTCGTTTGTTAACGTTTTCGCGTGAGAGGTCACAATTGTGCACTGAATCAAATGGTACAATCTGTATTTCATCATAATAACAAATATATGTTATTGTGAGTAGCTAGACATGGGACAGGTACTTTATTACATAAAGTTTTCGTGACACATTAATTTCGCGAATGTTGCAATTTTAAAAGATTTGCAAAATGAAAGTGACTCGAACAACAAGTGTCGCAAACATAACATTACGCGAAAATAACTGACCAGAGGTGACTCACATTATGTCAATAATCAGGAAAGAACGAGTTTATTAGCAATGAAACCTTCAGAAAATCATATTTTTAACTATTCTGAGGCAACGTCTTGATCCTCCTCATCAGTATTATTTTCTTCCTCTGCTGCAGGCAGCATTTCTTTTGAACAGACCTCAAACCATCCATTTACTGGCTCCTTGTCGTGCTGTTCCACTGGCTGCTTGAACCTCTCAGAGGCTTTTACGGTTGTTAATAAAATGAAGTAGTTTTATTTGATTCAAGGACAAGTTGTATATTTTCATTACTAAATGCTAACAGTAATTTGCTCTGAAAATTTTAGTGAGCTTACTTAAAGTATGTGTTAAAACAGCATAGACTGATAGTATAAAATCAATCAAAGTATAAAATATTTCATACTGATAGGATAAAATCAATCAATCAAATTCAAAATCAATCAGTCAGCTCAGAAGGTCTGTCAATGATTCCCGTGAGGGGCACAGTGAGAAGTCTTTCAGCAAAATGGTGAGTGAGAGAAAAGAGTTCAGTAGGCAAAGGAAAAACCATTGCAAATGAAATAAAGTCTGCGCAATTTTAGCGCAGTTAAGGGTAAAAACTAACTATTCATACGTTTTCAATTTCTGAGCCATATTGAAGTTGTATTCTTGACGATTACTTCGACAGAGGTGTTGATTTAGGCCCTGTTTATTAGCAGGTAGGGTAACCCTAGTACTAGGGTAAACCTAGCAGGAGAATAACCCTAGAGCTCCCACATTTCTCCGTGTTTTATTTATTTATTTATTTATTTATTTATTTTTATCCACGTGTTTACAAGGCAGCTAAACAGAAAACATTTCAAGTGCAAGGTAGGTAAGCATCCTTCCCTCGAATAACTTCTTCCACCAATGATCTGTATGCCTAAGTTTTCTTCGCAATCTTCTTCGTCAAATCTCTGTCCCGTTTCACATGTTGCATTCAAGTCATTCCCGCGAGTGAAGTATTGTATTGTAATTTGATGTTGTCGTCTAGAAATAATGACACTCAAAAGTCGCAATTAAACAGGCTTCACGAAAGGATAATAACCTTTTTGGTACAATGTTGACAGCACTTGTTCTAAGCAAAACAAAAAGTAGCTTTTCAGCACCGTACTTTTCACATCATTCAAAGCCAGCTGTAAGCTGAAAAGCATATTTGCATTATTCCATGTTTACCTGTCGCTGTCACCGTTGTGAGAAAACTTGAAAGTACAGTGTATTTGGTAGCTAAAAAAATTAACAGCAAAGAAAAGCGAGTGAAATTCAAAACAAGTCTTTCTCGGGATTAAAACAGCAACTGCTTGCCGTAGTGAAATACAAGGAACTCAAATAAGGGCTAATGTGAGTATATGCACGACCCATCTTTCAACGCGAAAATAACGCCAGCGGAAAACATGCCTACCCTTACCCATAGCCTTAGATCAGGAAATATGCAGCATCTGAAGATGCAATCTTTTAATTTAAAATCTTATGGGCTCACGGCTTTTTCTATATGTGCCCCTCGGCTCTGGAATGCCCTTCCACTAGAGCTGAAGTAGTGCATTTCCTTAGGTAGTTTTCAGAAAGACCTGAAGACCTTCCTTTTTAGAAAGGCTTATCATTGAAACAATTTAAGACACATTATCACGGAATCTTTAGATTTTTAAGTGTAGTGTACTGTTTGTAGTTAGTTATGATTTTTTACTCTGCAATTCCGTAGATTTTTAATTGTATTTTTTATAGTTAGTTTTGAGTTTTTACAATTACTGTGAAGCGCTTATGGACTTTTTGGAATAAGCGCTATATAATATGATATATTATTATTATTATTATTATTATTATTATCATTACTCGACCGTTCCGACTTTACTTTCCGACTTCCCCCGATAAATTCTTGACCACAGCCGACTATTCACCCCTGAAAAAGAATTTTGGAGTCCTTACAGTATTGTTCTTACAGTAGTGTCGTGCACAGGAACACCAAGCGCAAGGAACACATTCAAGGAAAACAACACGAAATTAGGTGTGCGTTCTCCTTTCTCAAACGCAATAACTATTGTTCCTTTTGAATATTTGAAATTCTGTAGATTAAAAGGGTTATTTACTATTCTCTTGACATTAATAGTAAAATTCTATCTTTTTATATTTACACCACAGGTACCCCATCATAGGTATTACGTGAGATATTTGATTGCTTAATAAAATGAGAACGATAGGCGATTGGATTGGACACCCATCCTAGAATTGATTAACAAGCGCTAAGCTACATGTGTACAAATTTTGGCACTTTTGTCCAGTCTGTCACGATCATTCCGCTAAGCCACTAGACTATAAGTGCATACATTCCAAGTGTAAAACTCTGATTGGCTCTTTCTTGGTAGCCTGTCAACAATCTGTCAACAGCACACAAACTGCTGTCAGCACTAATGATCTAACATTGACTTGGTTTAAATTTACATATTGGTGGTTTGCATGTGACGTCAGAAAAAAAAAACTAAAAATCTTCTCACAGGCAACCAAAATGGAATTGCAAGAGCTTTCTAAATACAATTGTGTAGTTCTTGACAGCAATCTTGGACGAAACTACTTGAGAAAATAGGCCTCCTAGGGTCCAAAAAAACTTCTCCAATATGTGTGAGTCAACAATATCCCTAAAGTAACTTCCCTTCCCCCTCTCCCCCTTTTCAATGTTGAAGTTGGTAAGCCACCTTTGTCAGGGAAACGTTTAGGAGGCGCAGACAACATTGAATTGGGGGCAGGGGGGCTTTGAAACTCAGTTCATCACTGTTTGCACGCACAAAGGCTTCTAAGCTCAATTTTCTCAACAGTTTTGTCCAAGATTGGATTGGGCACACATCGATTGGATTGGCGATTGGATTGGGCACCCATCCTAGAATTGATTAACTAGCGCTAAGCTACATGTGTACAAATTTTGGCACTTTTGTCCAGTCTGTCACGATCATTCCGCTAAGCCACTAGACTATAAGTGCATACATTCCAAGTGTAAAACTCTGATTGGCTCTTTCTTGGTAGCCTGTCAACAATCTGTCAACAGCACACAAACTGCTGTCAGCACTAATGATCTAACATTGACTTGGTTTAAATTTACATATTGGTGGTTTGCATGTGACGTCAGAAAAAAAAAAAACTAAAAATCTTCTCACAGGCAACCAAAATGCAATTGCAAGAGCTTTCTAAATACAATTGTGTAGTTCTTGACAGGATTTCTTTTATTTGTTAGAGTTTCTGGAGTGTGTTTAACAACATACCTGTCACATCACACCTGGATATGAGGACAAGTTATCACTTCATGCGAGGAGAGAGAAAGCCTCTGTGGTAGGCCAGGCTGAATTTTCTTTGAATGTCTTTTACTAAGCATTTAACTGTGTAGTGAAATCTTTGAAATTTAAAACATCCCCATAAAGTGATAAATTTTGAACCGCCTCCTTGTTAACTCAGTTGGTACAGTTCCAGACTGTTGAGGAGAAAGTCATGGGTTCAAATGAAATGGTAATAGATCACTTGCCTATGGGTTGTGTCCTCAACATTATTAGACTTGCTTCAGATCAGATGAAGCCATTAGCCTTGTCTTCTATTTAAATTTAACCTCCACATTTAAACTTCAAAGGGTGGATCTAGAGGAACCCACAAACTTGTCGAAAAGAGCATAGGGAACACAGTTTCTGGTATGAAATCAAACGCCAAACATCTTAGGGTTGGATGGAGATTAGGTAATGGGCTGACCACCTGATCTCAGGGCCTCTTCTCGTCATGGAAACCTCTTAAGAACACTGTGAAAGTCCTGCATGTTCGGCCTGAGAAGGAGCAAGGGGCATAATACTGTTAATATAAGTTGTGACTACTTAGGACTTGTTTTTGGATGTTGTGTGTAACAGGGAAGATAAGGAGAATGTTAATGGTGGTTACTGGAAAATGAGATGCTCCAAGTCAAACACGGTGAGTTGACAATATAGGCTGTAACATGTATGCATGGCAAGGAAGGGGGGGGGGGGGGGATGGGTGAGGTACTCATTGTCTTGGTCCATTCACATAGAAGTCTTAGGAGTCTCCCCCACACACCTCTTAAAGCATGAATGAATTGATATGCATGCCTTGGCATAAATTATAGGAACCTATGAGCTTGACACTTGGTAATACAAGATTTCAATTTCCCTGCAACAGAACATAATTATGCATGTACACTGTTAAGACTCATTAATATGCAATCACCCATTCTGCTGGAGTAAAGCTGATCTGCTTGGCCACTTCAGTTTCCCGTACTTTCAATGGCTTCCAGTGACTTCCATTAATCTTGAAACATCATTTGTTTGCATTAATTTTGCAATTGCATGCAATCTGCAACTCTGTGATTTTTTATAAATCTTAAACGTGGGAACCAATGAGGAAAGGATAGGAAACCAGATCTAGAGTACTTACTTAGTTTGACCCTCCCTTCTTGCAGTATGATTCACCTTTAGTTACATTCTGATCTTTTCATGATTATTTTTGGAATTTAAACCTGTAGGATAAAGTATGGAAAGAGTTGCTTTTAGCAGCCATTGGAGAACAATTTGTGGACAGTGTCAGGGAAGGTAAGAACTTCTCAATAATTAATAGTGTTATTAAATTTAAAATTTCTTTTCAATGACATTACATGTACATACACATGTACATGTGTGTCAGTGATGACATCTGGTGCAACTAATTTTTTTTCTCTGAAGATTATTACAGTGGTGTCACTTCTTGCAATAAATTAACAGGACAGAGGCATAGTCAGGATTTTTCAAAGTTGGGAGGGGGGTGGGGGGGTCGCACTGTGTCAAACAGAGGGTACTCACCAGATTGCCACCTGAATATTGTAGGTTGTTTGTACAAAGAGGGGGGTGGGGGTCACAGGCACCCCCAGGAACCTCCTAGCTACCCCCTTGCAGAAAGATGAGCTAGCAGAAACATCACGTTTTGTAAACTTACAACTGGTATTCTTCACAATATGTGGTACATTTATTTACATCATTTTATTGACTTTTTGTTTTAATTTGTTTTTTTTAGATGATGAAGTGTGTGGCATCAGTGTTAGTGTGCGTGAAAGAGATGACATCATTCAAATCTGGAATTCAAATGCTAAAGCTGTTGAGGAAGCAACGGTAAAAAAAAGTATTAAATGTCATTTAATAGAATGAGTCTTCTTCACTTTAATAAATTATTTATTAAAATGAAAAAGATTCATTCTTACTAGAAATGTAATTTGTGGATCTCATAATGTTAAATTCTGAAGTGAAAGCCATCTTAGTGTCTTAAGTACATGTAAAGACCTTTCATTCTGAAAAAAAGTGGCATTTATTTCTTTTTGGCCTTAAAATCCAGATCTTGGTCTCTAAATTCACTCTACTTTGGCCTACAGACTGGTAATGGTGTCAGAGATAAAGTTCTGCACTTATTTTGATATAATTAATATCCAGTCAAACTAAGTTAAGTTTAGTTCATGTACAATTGACTTTGCATACATCCAATGTTAATTTTTTAATTGGTTAATTATAATCATTTTTTGTATGTGGCCTCTCACGTGAAAATGTAAACAAACAGGTTCCAGTTTAAAATGGATTTAATAACAATAATAATAATAATAATAATAATAATAATAATAATCACTTTATTTAAGTCTCAAATCTATTTAGCTGAGCACAGATGCTCTGACTACTAATTGGGGAGACTAAATCAAATCAACTCTAAATAAATCAAATCAAATGTTGGTTTTTGGGGAGAGGGGAAAACTGGAGTACCCAGAGAAAAACCTCTCAGAGCAGAGTAGAAAACCAACAGACTCAGCCCACTTATGACTCCGAGTTTGGAAATTGAACCCAGGCCACATTGGTGGAAGGTGAGCGCTCTTGCACCACTATGCCAACCCTGCTCCCCAGCCATTTCTTATCCATTTGTTAGTGACACAACATCCTTCTTTTGTACTCACTACAGGTGTTGGACAAAGCAAAAGACCTTTTAACAGATGTTGACTTGTTTGATGCATTCTACAAATGTAAGGGATTAATTAATGCATGTACTGACCAGTATAAGGACACTTCAGTATGACAATGTATGAGTGGAAGATTAATTATTTGAGTACGACTTCCCAATTTCAAGCCAGACTCACCAGCCATCCCAGAACTCTTACTCATCCTTGTTGTTTAACAGCTGATAAGATGAATGTAGAAACAATATAAATGGTGTCACAAGTTATTATACCTTAAGCATGAATGAACTAGTGTAATATTTGAAAAGTCATACTTGCACCCAGTCTCATACTCCAATTGAAATCTAAAGGCCCCTTATTTTCCCAATAATGAACAGCTCCTAATTTGTCCTTACAATATCCCCACCTTGATCAATCATGCAGGTCATGAGAAAGTTGAAAATGATCGCCAGAGACAAAAATTAATGTTCAGTCTGATTAAATGCATGGATATCATTGACAAGATTATACATACCCCGGTACCTCTTACTAACCGAGTTCGAGGTCCGTACTGTAAGTTACGGACCGAGTTTTTTCCTGTTGATTTATGGCCCAAGCGCGAAGCACACAGGCCATGAATTAATGGGAAAAAACGAGGATCCGTAACTTACAGTACGGACCGAGAAAACGAGGTTAGTACTTAAGATATTTATTATATCTCTGAGGTTAATCCAGCGCACGGGAAAGTAACCTTGTTGAAGTCAAGCGGGCCATACTGTTTAATACAGCCCGCAAAATTGACCATTTACAGCGCGCGTACTAAGTGAGAGATATAATAAATGTTGATACTGGAGGCTGTAGGACCAATTAACATGTTTTCATTTATTTATTTATTTGTTTGTTTGTTTATTTATTTGACTTTTATGTTTACTTTTTTTGTTTCAGCACACCAAGCCCATGATGCATTTGAGGGTGTACGACCCAGACCTACCAAGCCTCCAGGCTTTCCATTTTTCAAGGACTGACTTTTACTATCCAGTTTCTAGAGAGGTGGATTGAATTGCTGGTGCCCTGTGGCAGGCTGCCATGAATGATATTCATCATAAACTAGGCAGTGCAGTTGTTTCTTGGTTAGTCTAAAAACATAATTTTATTTTTATAGACTTAAACACAAGTCTTCATTGATCTAGATGTTAAGTTACGTAGGGTTATACATTAAGTAACCAGTGGTCCTTTGACTGATGGCCAGTAGTTTCCTGACAGCCTGAAGTGAGATGGTATTGGTCAGAGATATTTGCTGTGGGTCTTCTCAGATGTACTATATATACATGTGCATCTTGTGATCCAGTCTTGGGTATCCTGTGGAACTGCGATTATAACCATGTTTCCTGGGTTTGCTGTACTATAATTACCTGGGATTGAAAATAATTATAACTGGTTATAAGTTGTCCTTTGGCACAAGGTGGCCTCTACAATGAGTATCCTGTGGTACTCACTAAATTTTTTATGCGGTTCTAGGGGTTTGTTGTATTACATGGTGTCCTACATGTAGAGTAGTAGTCCTTGTACTGGTAGTACCTGGTTAGCCTGTGGTATGGTGCTGAAATAGCTGTTGGTGTTATGTGCCCTTAGAGGTACACATGTACAGTTTAAGGGTACAATTAATTTTTCATCTTGTTCAGAACAGCCCCATAAAATGAAATAGTGAATCTGTTTTTAATGCAATGTAGTAAATAATGTACATATATATTCAGGAGAGAAGATTGATAAAATAGAACAGTTGTACTTAGGATTTTAATAGTGACAGTAAAGTAGCACCATGGCCAACCAAAGGGGCATACTTGTATATGCAACTTGTATGTTAATTGGCTAAAAATTAAGAGAGTGCTCTAAATGTGCCCATTTTTTTAATATTCACTGAGGATTCTGTGTGCATGCACAATTTGGATTCATGTTTTCCTTTGGCTGGCACCTAAATTTCCAAGGATTTCTCTACATTGAACAACCAATTGATGTATATTCCAACAGTGTAGGCCATTATAATGGAGACATTTTTAATGCCAGTCTTAATGTTTTAGCCTTGGTGGAAAAAATTACAGCAGTCTAGATTCACCTACAGGTTCTGCTGAGCATTTTCTCTCATGGCCAAAACAACAGTGTGCTCTAAATGTGCCCATTTTTTTAATATTCACTGAGGATTCTGTGTGCATGCACAATTTGGATTCATGTTTTCCTTTGGCTGGCACCTAAATTTCCAAGGATTTCTCTACATTGAACAACCAATTGATGTATATTCCAACAGTGTAGGCCATTATAATGGAGACATTTTTAATGCCAGTCTTAATGTTTTAGCCTTGGTGGAAAAAATTACAGCAGTCTAGATTCACCTACAGGTTCTGCTGAGCATTTTCTCTCATGGCCAAAACAACAGTACAGTACAGTCTGTACATGCCCCTTTGGCAGTAGAGCATAATTATATTTCTTATCCTTACAGACATCAAATACCGGTATTGCACTGAGTAAACAGCTGACTAGGGGTTAATGTAGAGAGTTTCATGTTACTAATAATAAAAAGCAGGAACTGTATTTATGACCATGGGAATAATAATTATTTATAAACCAGCTGTAGTGATTAGCGATGGCAATCTTGGGGATGGAAATGGAAGGCAGGGGAGGAGACTGGGAACCAGACTGGGAAAAAACACAGAGAAAGGGTGAGGAGCAGGGGTAAAAGGTTTGGGAAGTGGGAGGTTGATATCCCCCTGCTCCCCTTACCCCCCCCCCCCCCCCCAGTACCCCCACCCTGCATATGTAATGAGGTAGAATTTGGTTGCCATCAAGTGGCAAACACTGCACAAATTTCAATAATTTGCTGCACTTGGGTTTTGAAGTCGAGATTAAAACAACAGTTACCGTTTTAAGTATATCCAACAAATCTTGTAATTATAGTAGATTTTCCTTGCCACAATAAGAATTTTCTTTGTTTTTATATTACACGCCACTAGTAATACTTTTTACATGTACATTTAATTGTAAATAAAAACTTACTGTTAATAAAGAATTCCTTGTAATTTTGTAAATATCTATTTAGTACTTTAATACCCACCGTGTTATGTGGCAAAAGTATGGGAAGCCCTTCATTGAGGCTATGAAACGTGACTAAACTGTGACTTGGAGCGTTTACCATCTGCACAAAAATCCGGTCGGAATGGAAAGCTCGCTATGGTACAGGCTTTTCATTTCACAGAGGTTTGGCTAGTCCGACAGCCCTAATACCATTTGCACAAAAATCCGGTCGGAATGGATCGCTTGATCGCTATGGTGCTGGCTTTCGCCGTCCAAGCGGTCGAGAAGCGAGCGAAAATGGACCAGGGCAAGCATGATTTGACAAATGGTACAGAAATGGGGGGGTGGGGTACTTCCTCATATATGCTAGATAGGTATGTACGGCCCCAAAGGATATGGTTTTTAGCAGTCTTGGTCTGAAATAGGGTATCGATTTTGACCATTTTTGTCTGAAACAGGGTATGGTTTGAGCACTGGAGACTTGAATTGGGTATTTCTTTTTTTCTTTTAACCCTTTCCCGCCCGTGAGTGCCAATTGGCACTTATAGATTTTACTCTGTCTAACGCCAGACGATTTTACTCGTCAATGGGGAACCCCTTGGGCAGGAAAGGGTTAAGAAGAAGCTACTTAATTTCATCATTAGGCGATAGGACCATCAACAAACGCCCTTCTCAAATTTTGTTTACGCCAACCGTGTCCTTAAAGTAGGTCTGAAATAGGGTATTGAATTTTTGATCAAATCTGAAATAGGGTAGGGATTTTGGTCTGAAATAGGGTAAGGGTTTCAGGACGCGGGCCGCACACCCCCACCCATTTTTTCCGGGAATACCCCCCGGGTCTTCTAAGTGCTTATGAAGAGTCTAAAGAGGCCATATGATAAAACACTTATTGACTGAGACAAGTCGGGCCGAAAATAATTTGCTGTCACGGTCATTTCCCGTCCGGCCCACCCACTCAGTCAATAACTACATAATTTAATTTGCGTTCACGAAAGTCCGTGTCAGGTCATCACCCGCATTATTTGGTCAAACGTTATGTTTCCGTTACATTTTCTTTTTCAGTACAATTGAAAAATAAAGAGTAATGTAAATTTACTTTTATTGTTACAAAATTGCTGTGTATGTGGTTCGAAAAAAAAGTACACTACATCAACAGTTTACCTTATCCCTGACGTCTAAGTGCACATAGGTTGACGACGGCTGTGGGAGCAGTACTGTGAGAGGGAGGGGAAGTGTGGTAAATCGTTCTCCCGTGGGGAGGGGGTACTCCCCTAGTAAAGTAAGTATGTATATGTGCCGCCCCAAAGGGTTTGGTCTTTATACCGTTTTGCTCGCAAACTGCAGAGATTTCCACCATTTTGGTTTGAAATTGTATCAGAACTCGGTAACAAGAAAAATCATTTCAAACGAATTTTTACCCGATCTTTTTCCAGTGTGTTCAGTTCCGTTGATGACGCCATCTGGTATGACTAGATAATCCGCTTGGACTAGATGAAATCAATAATAACATGCTTGATGATCGGTATTTATTTACTAGATAGGAAGGCCATCTTCGCTAATATTTATTATTCAACACCCAGTACCATTGTTCTCTCTCTGCACTAAATCACTGATTGCAATCTTTAAAGATGCTAAAACAAGTGTGTCAGGAAAACGGGGTCGATCCTTTTTGTCAGCAGGGAAATTTTCAGGGGTAATATATACTATACGTGCTAAAACAAACATGCAATATTAAAAACAGGCTGCAATATTAAAAATATTGCAGCCTGTTTGTTTTATGACGCTTAGTATATATGGCTCTTTTAAAACGGCCCTGTTTTACGCCAAAAAACGCCAATCTTTAAATACTTTAAGGATCCAGCGCCATTTCCTCCGACTGTTTTCAGCGGCCCAACTTCTTCCAAATTCTTCCAACTCGGTTGTCCTAATCGGCTTCTCAGAAAGCGCTCATCTGAAGCAAAATTAAACACCACACATTACTATAATAAAAATGCCATGGCGCGATTCAATTAAATCATGTATTAAAAGCAGGAAAATTAAACGGGCTAATGAAACTTACCCTCGTTCTCCAAACCACCAGCTTTAGGTGAATCTTCGCCAGTATTTCGAGTTCGGTTTTGTTGTGTTCTAAAAATCGCCTCTTCATCCTCCTCTGATGTGAAGCCATCGTCGTACACTTCTTTCATGTCTGGTCACAACTGAAGGAAAAAGTTACTCTGCACGTGCAAATACCACGGTATATCTAGTTTCCGTATGGTTTGCCGGAAAACAAAGAAGAACAAAGAGATCTATTGAAATTATCATTAGTGGCAATTGTTCAGCAAACCCGCTAGTTGGAAAACATCACATGCTCAAAAACAAACAACACAAATTAACTATTAAAACAAAGGCATCTACAGAAAAAAACTATGATAAGTGCAAAACGGGCCGCATTTCTCAGACTGCAAGTTGTTTTGCAGTAGTTCAGAGACCTGCTTGTTGAAAAATGTTGAAAACAACAACACATACACGAAACGCAATCAAATGTTCAAACGCTACTGCTTTTATAGGTGGTTTTCACGTTACGTCATCGCCGCCATGCTGGTGGACGTAAACAAAAAATCTCTCATTAGCTCCTTTTGTTCGTCCACCAGCATTTGTTCATTTCACCATTGTGATCTGTGTCTCCAGAGATTGACTGCAAACCACCTATTGGGATGCAAGGCATCTCAGTCACCAATTCCCAATTGAGCTAATGAACAAGTGCTAATTATGTTCTTTTGTGCGTTCGGGAACAAAGCGGAAGGGCGCCTGCAATCAGTGATTTAGTGCAGAGAAAGAACAATGGCACTGGGTGTTCGGGCTACTGGGTGTTCGGGCTACGCCCTCAGCTGACTGCAATATATCACATATTAATGCCGGCCTTAGTAACTATCTAATACATATCCATATGTTTGAAAAAAAAATACTCCTTAGGATTATCGATTGTTATCGATTTTTGCCAATCGATAACAATCGATTATTTTTTCTCTGTGATAACAATTCTTATAGATTTCCGATATCAATCGATAACAATCGGTGATTGCCATCAGTAGTATAGTGTTTGGGGGTACGAAATCATTTGATCTCGTTTTCCCCAAACTACTACTGCCTTCTGATCTCGTATTCTGGAAATGGAATATATAGTTGTTCAATCTGATGGAATATATAGTTATTTAATTTGATGGAATATATAGTTATTTAATTTGATGGAATATATAGTTATTTAATTTGATGAAATATATAGTTATTTAATTTGATGGAATCTATAGTTGCTCAATCTGATGGAACCAAGGTCAGCACACTTCATAAAATGCGTGACATTCTCGGAAAAATCACCAAGCGTGACATTCTCGGAAAACAGGGAATGAGTCATCGCCTATCATGTGTTAGCTGCATAAAGAAATAATATCTCATATAATATAGATGAGTTGTAATTTAGTAATCCACAATGAATTGAAGAATATGGGGGAGTTGACATGTCCTTTTTGTGATCAGCTATTGGTCAAAGTTGTTAAAAGTGTGAAAGCACCTTGCTGTGATAAACAGAAAATGTTTAATGATGATGGTGAAAATGTTTGTCTAAATTGTGGTTCAGTCCACGGCTATGACTATTGTAAGGAGTACGTTGACTTTCATAATAATATGTATAAAATACGGCGAAAATCTGTATATCACCGGAAGTACCATATTGAAAATGTGATAAATGGTATATGTTGCAAGAATAGATTTCAAATTTCAGTAAAAGATAAGGGTAAAATATTGAAAATATTCGAAGAGATAGACACTATCATCCCTTCGGTGAATAAGAATCGTAAAAGAATGATAAGCACCAAATTTATGCTTAAGCAAATATTCATAATGCTTGATCTACCATTTGATGAAATAATAGTTACAAGATCAAAGAAGACATTAAAATTTTATGATCAATATTGGGTTGAGATTCTATTGTTGAGATTTGATAAGATTATTAGTATTATCAAGCAGTGAATTTTTCATCATATTTCAGTAGGTACTTATCAATAATTGGACTATTGTCAGTCACATAATCATCAATATTCTTCATTGAGATTTGTATACTTGAAGCATCAAAATCACCACTTCTCAACTTGTCTTTTATTGAATTGAGTAGATGTTGATAGCTTTGATAAGCATATGTGCAATTCTGGATTTTCAAATCTAGGTTTTTATGCTTCATCCACCCTTGTATCAAAAGTGCTGCTGTACTGATGGCTACCAAACTAACACCACCTGTTGCCACACTTGTGGCGAGACCCCCAGTTGCAAAGATGATGGACAAGGAATTCCCCAGTAATTTCCATTTTTTGAACCTTTTAACAGCCTGTTTATGAGCCCAACACTTTCTGTGATATGTGTGGTAATAGGCTTTTAATTCATTTACCTGATCTTCTGTTAATTCACCTGAAATATGGTTCCAGCTGAATATGCTTTTTCGCTCTTTCATACAATATGCTTATATAACGATTCTGTTCAACACACAGTACCACAAACCAGACAATTGCCCACTTAGAGGTGATAACTTACTAATTTTAGTCGTCAAGAAAGACGGTAGAGCATAAGAATATCCTCTATCAAGTGCATGTTTGACATAAAACCTACCGAAGGCATCGTGTAATATACCATGTGTCTGTAATGTATCAATCCAACCAAGAGTATGCTCCAAAAAATGTGTTAAGCAGCCTTCACCGGGACCGATTAATCCAATGCCTATATGCTCCTGGATAATATCTCTCACTTCAATATATTTGTTGAAATGTTTGTGATATAGAAACTGATAAACCAAAGCTGATTTCAAAATCCTCTTATCAACACCAGGGTTTTTCCGTTCAGCATCCCGAATGAACCATCGTACAAATCTTATAATCTGCTTCATAATAATTGATTACATAATTCAAAGATCGAAATAATCTTCAAGGAAACGGAACATATTTTTTAATTCATCATCAGACAGAGATTTCTGCCAAACAGCAAAAGCATAAAGATCCATTTCACAAAAATTAATTGCAGAACCATCTGTATGAACTTGACAACCAATAAACATTTCTTGTGCACTACCAGTCAATGTTGCTGAAATTGATCCTGTTCCAAATGGTGTCATTGATGAAATACCTCTGAAAAATTCCATATTATGACCATCAACTCGAACAGTAAAAACTTCAATATTTCCCGTCAGATTAGCCAAAGAAGAAACAGCAAGTCTTCCATTTAATATAGAACCGAAATCAATATAACATACTCCATTAATCCAAGGCAGATGAACACCAAATCTAACAGCACCCTTACCCCATTGAAATTGTGATTGACATTTTGTTTGTTTTGTGTTTGCAATGATTATAACAGTACAAGTATTTCCACTCCGTCCAGCAACTTTAGAAACATCAAATGAACTGTTCTCCAAGTAGTCATCACTGCCATCGAAACGTATGAAAAACTTTTTCTTGACTGAATCTCTCAGTAACAATGGTTTTTTCGAATTAGAAGTTTGTGTAAAAGTGACATTATTAACAGGATCCAGCCAACTAGAAACTCTATCATTAGCATCAGTTGTCAATACAGACAGAGATGGTATCAAAGCAATTGAAATTCCATTAAGAACAGGTATACCAGGCAGTGAATTTGAAATAATAAAAGTTGCTCTATCTAACTTCAAATCTAGTTGTTTTTTTGTTACACAATCATCATCCGATGTTCCTTCATTAACATTTGTTATTTTATTACCTCCAATATCAAAATGCCCATCTTGTGTTAATGTAAATCCATCACCTTTATCACCTTTATCACCTTTATTGTCTTGATTTTGTGGAGAATTGAAAACTCCCATTATAATATTAATTTAGATTAATTCATGACCACTTCAAGTGTGAATGCTATATCAAATGCTCCACTATTGGGATGTGAATAGTCAATTATAAAATAGCCTCTCGATAATGATTTATTGACGTCAACCGTTGTGATGTTTCCACCCGAAGCACCATGTCTGTATTCAAAAATTGTTGCTGGTAATGGTAAATTTCCAGCACCTTCAGCTTTTGTCTTGAAGTAGAATATTCCGGGTTTTGTTCCTTGTATTACATACATATTCTTAATGTGAAAGTTATTATTATGAATGACTAAAAAATCAGAGCCATTTATCAATACAGGCTTTAAAACATTCTTATTATGTCCTCGTTTGGCTTTGACAGAGCAATTTAAATATTGTATTTGACCGATTATTCCATTCCCATTCAAATTTAGATCACCTCCCAATTTCGGCCTGTAAAGAGCAAATCCACCCAAATCGAAAGCCGTTTCCATGATTACACCTGTAACGCTTGAACGAAATAGATTCAAACTATTATTATGAATTCTAAAGCCATTCAGATTTAAATCACCACCAAGTTTAGCCTCTTTTATCAGATAAGTGTTCATATTAATATTATTCAGCATTGTCAATTCGCCATTGTCTCCACCAAACAACCAATTTTCATTTTCTTTCACATCAAAACCATTCAAATCTAAATCAGTTTGTAATTGTATTGTTTCATTCACGATTTTGAAAGGTTCAGAGAAGTCGTAAACACTTGATGGAACGTCTACTGCTTCAAAATCAATACCATATGCAACACAATGAACTTTGTACTTATTTGGATAAGTTGGGTTAGCATTAATATGAATCGTACAATATAAATATTCAGGTGGTGAACTTGCTGATGGTTTTTCAATCCATAATAAATATCTCGAATGATCTTCATTTCTGTTATCAAATTTTCTCCCTACAGTTTTATGAATTGTAATTCCACCAGTTGCACTGAATGTTACACTACTAAGACTCATTCCTTCATAATCAGGAAATAGCCATTCAAGAATGAAAGTGTATTTTCCATCATTTATTGTATACATATTAAATCCAATTCTAGCTCTGTAAATATGATTAGCTTCTTTATTCAAGTCTATATCAATGACCTTTTTTGAAATCAAATGTGGTGAACGAGGTAAATTGACATATCCATTAACTGTCAAGCCATATTCAGTGCTAATTTCATTGATATCATTCATCAAATATTTGAAAGCATTCTTTGGATGAGAAGCAGATGAAATATGACTTTTTTCTAATTGATCTAAATTTACGGCATCGGTTTTATTTGTTCCTTCTTTTAAGTTTGCGAGTGTGTTATCACCCATGTCAATATCACCAGCCATTTGACCTCCGACAAGTTTAAGAAAAGGGCCTGGTCAACATATCTTTTGTTGGCAGCATCCGTGTTAGCAGTTGGTGTTGCACAGTTGATCACTTTGTTACCAGCCAGATTTAAATTAGCAGTCATTTCTTGTGTTCCATCTCGAAGTAGAGTTTGACCGATACTGCTTTTTGATGCGAGATTAGTGTCAATATACGATTTATTCACAAGATCTGCTGGTTGGTTTCCTATCCCATGACCTCTAATAATAAACCCCCCAAAATCCTGATTGCCGGTCATTATAACACTTCCATCTTTTTTAAGAAATTGAGAAACATCAATACCAGCAATTTCAGCATCAACATATTTTTTGTTTACAGCGTCTTGTGGGTTTGAGGGGTTATCCTGTAGGTTGATGATCTTGTTCAATTTCATGTCAACATTACTACCAAACGCAACATGACCGTTTTCAATTTCATAAGCTGGGTCATGAACAAAGTAAGACAAATTGGTATGATAGCCATAAGCCCCATAAACAATGATATGTGTTTTGGTGTTAGACGCAGGAGCTGTGCTGGAAAGTTCCACCTGTATTGTCGCTTGACCACCACTTCTTTTTTCTATCTGGAAAAGAATTTTGATATAACCATCAACGTGTGGAGTTCTAGTAAAAGATTTTTGAAATGACTGTCCAGCGTCACGCATGTTAATTGTTGGAAGGGTTAAACTGATTGCAGCATTTCTTGGATCTGATGGTGAGTAAAACTCAGTAACAAATGTGTACCGTCCATTACTCAAAGATGTCACATTAAAACGAATTTTGGATGTGAAGTTGCCTCTTCGTTTGATGAAAAAAGACAATGATGACTTGTTTATGTGATAAGGCGATCTGTCAAAATTCTCAATTTGAAGGTTTTCCACACCACTGACTGCAGAAGACTTGGATATGTCTTTTAACAGAAAAGCGAATGGGTTGCGTTGGGTACCAGATGCTGAAAAAACAAGGTCATCAACATACTTTTTGTTGGCAGAATCTTTGTCAGAGTTTGGAGATCCAACATTTGTTACTTTATTGTCACCCATGTCAAGATCACCAGTCATTGCAACACTTCCATCTTTTTTAAGAAATGGTGAAACATCAATGCCAGTAATTCCAGCAATTTCAGTATCAACATACCCCTTTGTGGCTGTATCATTGTTTGCAGTTGGTGTTGATACATTAGTCAATTTGTTACCTCCAAGATTCAAATCAGAAGTCATCGCAACGCTTCCATTTAGTTTCAAAAAATTATTGTTCACATAGTTTCTATTTACAGCTGAATAACCAAATCTTGGGTTATCTGGTATGCCAAATAGATCATTTCTATTCATGCTGACAGGTGCATAAATTACACCACCAGTGTTTATATTAAGGAAATCAGCTGTTTTATTATCAACGTAAGATTTGTTGACAGCATCATGAGGGTCTGATGGATGTCATTAAGGTTCATGATTCTATTATTTTTCATGTCAATTTTACCACCAAAAACATTGCCGTTTTCAATTTCATACACTGGGTCGTGAATATGTGATATTATTTGAAAATCCGTAAACACCATAAACTATAACATAATGTTTTTTATTATTTTGTAAATATGGTGAAATCAACAATAACTCCATTGATGTGGAACCATGACTTGTTTTTTCAAGGAAGAATATTCTCTTAAGATAACCATCAACAAGATGAGTCTTTGGAAATGCTCTTTTTATTGAATCCTTTCTTTCAATTAAATTAGATGACAGATTGTCGTCATCGACTGTTGCATTATTTGGGCTACCATCAGTATAAAACTCAACAACTAAAGTGTACTTTGAAACTTCCAATTGTGTCAGATCAAAACGAAGAACAGTTGTAAGACCAGCAGTAGGAATAACAAAAGACAAGGCTATTTTATTCAATGAGTAAGGGCTTTTGTCAAAATCTTCCAATTGCAGATTATTCGCATTTCTAAGAATAGTTGTTTTTGATACATCTTCAAGAAGAAATTTAAATGGATTAACACGTGTTCCTTCAATTGATAAAACAGCATCATTAACATATCCCAAGTTAGTAGAATCATAATGATTTACTGGATCACTAATATTTGTCAAACGTTTATTTTCAATGTCATAATTACCATCTTGTGTTAATTTGAATCCATCACCTTTGGGACCAACAGCTCCAGTAGCTCCTTGTGGACCAATTGCACCTGTATTACCTTTTGGACCTCTATCACCTTTTTCACCTTTGGGACCAACTGGACCAGCTGGGCCTCTTTCACCAGTACAGTTTCTGTTTTATCTTGATTTATTTGAGCATTAAAAACTCCCATTATATCATCTTGTTAGATTAATTTTCGATTCTTTCTGTTTTTGGATTCTCCTGTTTTTCAACATTTTGGAAATTATTGATTGCCATATAATATTAGATTAGATTAAACAGCACCATAAAAATTTCTCTTGATTGTTTTCATCGGCTTGTCGACATAACAGAAGGAATATGGTTTTTTGGTTGCTTCAATGTATTTCTTCTTGTCGATTCCAAGTTCTTGTGCAATCAGATTCCTTTCTCTTGAGGATGGGAAATCATAAAGACAGAAGTGACTGCAATTGAGTCTGATTGATTTTGGGCATCCATAGAATGACTGTGTGAGATATATGACTGAACAGTTCTTGTGTCTCCCCTGAATGAAATAGCTGATTATCTGATCTTGTTTCTTGTCAGTGACAAAATCATCAAAAACAACCAATCGCTGCAAATCTGTGTCTTTTATTTGTTCAACTGGTAATATCTCTTCTTGACTGCAAACCAAGGCAGGATATCCAATGTGACTGCTTATTTCATCCATTACTTTCCGAAGATATTTGTACTTGTCTTGATCTAAATTTTTTGCATAAAGATGTATCTGATCATAATAAACCAATGGTTCCATAATCAGATGCATGAACAATGTTGTCTTTCCAGATCCAGAATTACCAGCCAATAACATTCTAAATGTATCTTTTGGCATATACGGATACAACTGTCTGAATGAATTCTTTAAACCCTGAATATCATAATTAGGGATTTCCATATGTAAATAGTTTAGATTAGTCTAACACAATTGTATATGGATATAGAACGAATGAAAAGGCTTCTAAAAAAGTGGAATTGAAGCCGGAAACAAAACAAGAGAAGTTCGTGATGTTATCAAGACTTATGAATACAGAAAACAGGATGCATATGATACAACATCAGAATTGCTGAAACCCTCTATTGATGTCCAGAAGAGTGTGAAAGAAAGTGTCGACGAAAAAACAGGATGAAGTCATTAAACAGTTGAAAAAGAATCAACAGGCTTTGACGAAAGGACTTGATGATGTTATTGAAGCTAATAGAAGAGCTATTACAATGGGAAAGGAACTTCCTGGAGCCATTGAAGCACCTGAAGAAGCACTGAAGAAGCACCTAAAAAAGAGGATCGGAAAATCAGCTTTTTAGATGTCGATAACAATTTCAATAAAGATGATAGAATCATATTAAAAAATCACAATCTTTTGAAACCATTCGATTTAACTCAAGTCAGCCCAAAAAAACTTGACGAGGAAAGGGAAAAAGCTTTATTTTTAGGTCGTAGTTTAGCAGGAAAGAAAAAAAGAAAAGATTTTAATGCAAATTATAAAGAATCTATAGGCAGAGAAATACAAACTTTGAAGAAATACAGAGAAACGATTGATGATATATTAACTTCTTACAAATACAAAACAGGGAAAGGAATGGGTTCAAGGGATGCATTTTTGGTGACATGCTTTCAAGACTACAGTTACTTGGTGGATCTATTTCAGCCGGCAACAACAGCAGAAATGTTCAAAATGAATTCACAAATATATTGCATACATTGAACAGACTGGGAATCCTGAAAACTGGTGAGCTAAATAAAATAATGATGAAATATCTAATGTAAAAGTATATGACAGAAATTTCATTACGATTCAACAGTAAAAACAGAGACAAAATTGGTGTCAGCAAGAGTCATGATTTTGAAAAAAGATTCAATTCACCTCTTAAATTAACGAATGATTTAAAATATGAAATGGCTGTGAATGTTATCAATATGACATACAGTTGGTACAATATCAGAGATATTTTTGGGAATAATCAAATGAAATACAGCTATGACAAAGGTGTAAACTGGGAAACAATAACATTCGTTAACGGGATGTATTCATACGACGATATCAATAGTTACATTCATGAGTATATGAGAAAAAATAGCCATGTACTGAATCCATCTGAAACAGACAAATCAAAATTCCTGTATGGTATTAACATGTATTTCGTTTTGTCAACATATCGCATTTTGATTGAACTCAATGAAAATTATCGTGTGGATCTGAGGAATCTTGATTTCAGAAAACTTATCGGTTTCGATTCAAAATTAGTTCCAGCCACAGAATATGGAACAAATCTACCTGATATTACAAGAGGAGTAGATGAAATTTATATCAATTGTGATTTGGTGACAGATAGCATTGTTGATGGAAATAGCACAAATACAATCGCTGTTATTCCTGTCACAGATCTCGTTAGAAGTTTACCTTTCACTTACAAACCTCGTTTTCTTTCATGGAATCCTGTCTCAACACATACAATCAGCTCAATACGTTTTTATGTCACAGACTCTTCTAGAGCTCCAGTCGATTTAAATGGGATAGATTGGTATATTGAGTTATTCTTGAGAGAGACAGAATTATAAAACCTAATAGTATATGAAACGGTTTGAGTTTAAAAAATATGAACAACATGGTGAAGGTATTGTGACTGATATGATCAAAACAGCTGGAAAAAAAGCAGCAACAACAATTGGTGAACATGCTGGCAAAAAAGCTGGCGACAAAATCATAGAACTTTTGAAGAAAAAGAGAAAGAGTGGAACTGAGAGTGTGAGCCAGACTGGTGGTTTAATCAAAAGAAAGAGAGGCCGACCTCGTAAAATAAATAACTTTTATCTAACACAATAATATATGTCAAACTATCGTGACTCAAAATATATCGAAAGATATGAAGATGTAGTGTTCGAACTAGAGACAGCACTTAATACTGTAGTAGCAAACAATGCTCATCAGAGTAAAACAGGCTACCGTTTCATTGTTGATAACAGTGGAGAGACTACACCATTTGACTGGTATAATGCCCGTTTTAATGTTATTTCATTGTGAAAAAGCTTGCAGATGGAGGACATTGCTGCTGCAGATCGAAATGGTATTGTTAATTCAGTTCACGCTCTTATTAACACCATTAATGTAAAATGAATGGTCTTGATGTTTATGAGTGCAGAGATGCCAACCAGGCCACAAATATTAAGTCATTGCTTGAGTATTCACAGGGTTATGTTGTAAGTCAGGGAACCAATGAGTTCTTCTATCTTGACACAAATAGGAATGCTGATGATAGAGAGGCTGAGCTACTTATAACAAAGGTTTCGCAGCTCGCAAAGCACTGTTGAATGGTGCAGCCGGTGAAGTAAATGCAGAGATAGCATTGAACAGATACGGTTTTTTCAAGAGCTTTTGGGATGAACTTATGCCTAACTCAAAAGTAGAGGTGAAATTGACACTTGAGAGTGATGCCAATTTGATTTGGCAAGCTGCTGATGATTGCCGTGTGGTACTAACTAAATTCCAGCTAATAGTTCCTCGCATTGTTTTTAATTCTGCGGGAAAGTCCTTATACATGAGCAAGTATCTTGACAACAGAAAGTGGACTTACATGAGAGAAATGGTTGAGAGAGGCAATTCAACAAGACAACAGACAGCCAATTTCCGTATTTCCACAGGAATAAACAAACCCAGGCATGTCTTTGTATTCATCATCAATGATGCCAATATGCATCTCAGACAGCCAATAAATTTCTCTATAACACATTCTCAGTTGCAAATGACCGAACTTTGACTGATTGTTATCTTGAGGTTGGCAATGGAAATGATTATCCAGAGCTTCGTTATAAACCATCAACAGAACCAACAAGAGTATTTAGAGATGTTTTGAAATATGTTCAAGCTGTAAACGATTTCAGTGAAAGTACCCTTCTCAACAGGGGCAATTTCGGTACAATATTCCCTTTTGTTTATTTCGATCTGACAAAACAGAAACAGGATATTAAAGATGGAATGACAAAACTGACTTTCAAATACACTTTGAGTGCTGCAACAAATGCTGATTACAGTGTGTATGCATTGGTCCTCTATGAGCAGGATATTGAGATGAGAAAGACTGATGGAAAATTAATTCTGAGATCAATGTAAATTAAATAAATTAAATTAAATGATTGTTTGTATTAAATACAATTTAGTATAAACATATATTATATGACTACTTATCATCCTCATGGAGTAAGACTTTCAAACAGTCAGAAGCAAAGGCTTGCAAAAGCTATACAAACAAATTCACCGGTAACATTGAGACTCGCACATGGAGATCTCACTGGAGGTGATCAAATGATGTTGACAAAAACACAGATAAAAAAATTAGCCAAATCACAGAGAAATGGAACAGGTGCTGATGTAAAGATATCCAAAGCACAGATCAGAAAATCAGTCCAAGAAGGAGGTTCTCTTTGGTCCAGTCTTTTTTCACTTGGAACAAGACTATTGCCTTATGCAGGTAAAGCAGTAGCTAAAGCGGCTCCAGCATTGGCTACAGGTGCTCTTTCTTCATTAGCAAGTCTCGGCATTGATAAACTATTTGGAAAGAAACAAAAAGGAGGATTTCTTATTCCTAATGCCAATTTATCCCAATTATTGAATGTAGGAAATTTATTGAATACGAGACAGATGGCTGATGTTATCCAAAAAATGCAGTATGGTGGAGACGTTGTTATAAAACCAACAAAAGCGCAGACTGGAAAGGGTATTGGAACAATACTCGCCAGCATTGGAATTCCTTTGGCTATAGAAGCAATCAGAAAATTAACTGGAAAAGGTTTGCATGTTGAAAGCAGCCGTCCAAGACGGTCAATACCTGTTCATGTTCCAGATTCCATTGCAAAAAAGAAAAGTGGTGGGAAACATGCTATGATTCCATGGCAATCTCCTCCTGTTTTTGGTACATGGAATAACCCAATCGGATGGAATGAAAAAAAAAAAAAAACCAAAGGAAAAGGACTTCTACTAGGCAAAAACAGTCCATTCAATTCAATCCCCATACTAGGAACCATTTTGTAAATAAACCCTTATCCAACTTTGATTTAATCAATTGGGTTAAACAACTTGGAATAAAACATTTTAGAGGAGTATTTTCAAGAGACAATCTGCCGAGACAAATAAAAAAAGAATGAATGTGGGATAGTCAATCTTGATTCCAAAATTGGACCTGGTACTCATTGGGTTTGTTATAGGAATTTCAAAAATGATAAATACTGTGAATACTTCGACTCTTTCGGTTTAATGATGCCAACAGAAGTACAGAAATACATGGCTACAAGTGGAAAACAACTTGAATACTCTGGAGATGAGATACAAGAAAGAGATTCAGTCTTGTGTGGATATTGGTGTTTGTACTATCTTCTAGAGACAAAATGATCCATTCTTAATACAATACATAATGCTGAATTTGATACAGACACAAGAGCAATACAGATCACAACAATACAATATCATATTTGCTGAACATATACATACTAGAGCGATCAACTTATCATATAATACATGATCAGAAATAACTAATGATCAAACGAAGAAGTCATAAGATCTGATCAGAGATAAAGTACATACATAAAAGTCTATTGAAAGTATAATGTAAAATCATATTGTGTGAACAGAAGAAGCAGACTGAGTGTGTACCAGGAAGTGAAAGATATCAAAAGACAAAAAATGGTCGAACTGTGATGAAATGTACTTGTGCTGAATGTGGAATCACAAAGACTAAATTTGTCAGAAATCGGGGAAACTGAATAGCCCGTCTGAAGGGGCGGGCATACTAGATTCAGCCGCAGATATGGCGCTAACAGGATTTTTAGAACATGGAGTCCCTTATTTAGCGAAGAAGGGTGTTGAAATGGAAGATATTATGCTTCTGAAGCAATGAGAAATCCAAAGCTGCAAAAGAAATTAATTGACAAAGGACTTTCCCTCGCAAAGCCTGCAATCACAAAGGTTGGGTCAGAAGCTTTGAAACAACTCTCAACAAAAGTGAGACCAAATATTCGTTACAAAACAGATATCAAAGGATTAGATTATGGCGGTGCTATTGACATTCATAAGGTTATTGGCAAGCTTCCTAAACCGAAAAGTGGTTGGACACCAAGTAAATATAAATATATGGGACCATACAATCCATTGCATGAGCAGTTGGAATATGATCCAAATACTGGCGAGGTCTTGAAATGGAATGTACAACCTTACAATAAGGTGGATGAAATAGCAGCTTACCACGATATTTGTTATGATATGGGAAAAAATAAAGGCGATTGTGATAGAACAATGGTCGAGTCACTAGATCAAATACCATATGGTGAGATGCCAAAATGGGGTCAAACAGCTAGATTCTTAATCGACAAAAAACAGAAACTTGGTCTCGGTGTTTCAAAAAACGGAAAAAGCCGTCGAGTGAAGAAAACTGGCAAGAAAAACTAGCTGATGAATTACATGCACCCATAAAACGAAATTTCACTCGGCGGCGTGTGATTGTAAATAAAATTGATGAAATATGGGCAAGTGATCTAGTTGAAATGCAACAGTTCAGTAAATGGAATAAAGGTTATCGATATCTTCTTATGGTTATTGATGTCTTCAGCAAATATGGTTGGATTGTCCCATTGAAGGATAAGAAAGGTGAATCTGTCACTGAAGCATTCAAATCAATATTCAAGGAAGGTAGAAAACCACAGTATTTATGGGTCGACAAGGGAAAAGAGTTTTACAACAAACACTTGAAGGACTTGCTAGAGAAACATAGTGTACAGATGTACTCAACTGAGAATGAAGAGAAATCATCAGTAGTTGAAAGATGGAATAGGACAATTAAATCCAAAATGTGGAAGCAGTTCACTGTTCAAGGTAATACACAGTATTTAGACATGTTACCAAAATTAGTGAAACAGTATAATAATACCAAACATTCAAGCACAAAGATGACACCCGTTGAAGCATCTGATAAGAGGAATGAAGGAACTGTTTACTTCAATTTGTATGGTGATATGAAAACATTAAAACAGAAACCAAAATTTAAAATAGGTGACAAGGTCCGAATATCCAAGTATAAACGGAATGTGTTCGACAAGGGCTATACACCAAATTGGACTGAAGAAGTGTTTACAGTTGATAAGATCCAATACACTAATCCAGTCACTTACAAACTAAAAGATCTCAACGATGAAGAAATACAAGGGAGTTTTTATGAAGCTGAATTATTGAAAGCCAGACAGGATGTATTCCGTATTGATAAAGTCATTCGCAGAGATTACAAGAAGAAACAAGCTTTAGTGAAGTGGAAGGGTTACAGTGACGAATTTAACAGTTGGATCCCGTTCAAGGATTTAAAAGACATATTATAAAGAGAAAATTATCTAACATATATGTGAGTAGACCCTACAGTATATCTGTTATTTGCTATTATGTAGCCAAGAATATTATTATTCCTGACTATATTTAAACACAGGTCGAAAATGAATTTAAAAAATAAATTATTATAATATAATATACAAATGCAAAAATATTCCTACGATAATAAAGAATTAGATGTATCAATAGATTGCTATCTTGATGATAAAATAAATATGGTTCAGAGGAAGAGACATAGCTAAAATTCTTGACTATAAAAATCCACAAAGAGCAATCAGAGATTATGTTGTATCTGATGATAAAATCTTAAGAGACCACAAAATTAATGACGAATTCACGAGGGACCGAAAGTGTTCCGTGCTGAGGTCTGATTCACGATGGACAAAAGTGTCCCCGTCAGGTTAAAAAACTTTCAAATGTTTTTTTATAAATGAATCAGGATTTTATTCACTAATACTGTCTTCTAAAAAACAGGAAGCAGCAAAATTTAAACATTGGGTTACATCTAAAGTGTTACCATCAATCAGAAAACAGGGATATTACAATCAGTTCAATGACAGAAGTAATAACATGCTGATGATTGAAAGTGAAAATGATCTGCACTACAAGATTGTGTCATTCATCAGAAAGAAATATGAAGATGCTTAATGGTGGCGGGATTAGGTGAAAATCAAATAAGCTCAAACATGAGAATCAGAAGTTATAAGAAAGGATATATGGCTGGACAGTGTGATTTAATGCTGTTGAATCCCACAAGAAAATACAATGCTCTTTGTCTTGAATTTAAAAGCCCAACAGGTGTGTATAAAGTGTCAGACAACAACAGTCTGATATGAAGCAATGTATGAGAAAAACAAGTGTAAGTACATCATGAGCAATTGTTTCGAAGACTTGATTCATGAAATAACCTAAACACTTGGAAGAAAGCAAATTATACTTATCAAGAAGGAAAGATTTTAAAAAAATTAAATTTATTATAAATATATATATATGGAGAATCAAAATGTCAAGAGAGGTCGGGGAAGGCCTAGAGTTCTCAGTGATGAGGAAAGAAAAAAACACAAGACTACCTATATGCTAAATAAAGAATGGTTCTGTAACATATGTAAGACAGGACGTAACTACACAATGGCAGGAAAATCTTGTCATATTAAAACAAAAAACATCAAAAAATATTCTTCAATAATTACAATTCAAAAGGATCCAGTAATTGGATCAATTGAATTCTCAACCTACTTAAACGCAGATTGAAAATGGCTTAAACAAAAAAATATATAGTATAATTATAGATGGAAAAAATTATCGAAACTAGTAGTAATATGGACAAGAAAAGTCTAAAAAATTGAGCAAATCCAAGCTAATCGAATTTGCTGTTGAAGCAGCAGAAAAAGCCTAAAGTTATTATAGTTGATGACACAAAACCTGTACCTAAACCAAGAACAAGACCAATTCCCGCCCCAAGGACGAAAAGACCAACTGTGAAAGAATTGGTTGATTACTTCGAAAGAAAAAGATTACCAGCACACCAAAAGAATGGTTGGAAGAAATAGAACAATTGAAAAAGAGACCGATCCCAGCCCCCAGAACCAAACAGGTGATTCAGAACCAACACCTACACCCAGGACTAAGATAGAGCAAACAGAGAAAGCTCTGAAGGGCTTCACAAAATCTTTTGAAATCGGTATAAAAAATAACAAAGACCCGCTTGCGCAACTGCAAAACACAAGAAAGGCTGTTGCATATAATATTATAAATTGTTGAATGAAATGAAGGACTGAAATTCGTTGAAACGCTTAAGGTAATATTTGCAAAAATGACTGACGGAGAAATAGAATACAAACCGCATATTTCAACAGTGTAGCTCAAACAATTGTGAATAATCTGGAAGTAACTGAATCACTACAGTTGTCAAAAGACCAAATAATGAATAAGATTGCAGTTTGGGTATCTGAAGGTTCAGGTTGGACTGTTGATTCAGTTGATAGTCATTATCTTAATGTTGTGAAATATGCGCCAATGAAGGGCTCCTCATACATTAACTACCGAATGAACTCAGAAAACAGTGCAAAGGGTTTTAATTAACTTGAAAAATGAGGATAATGAATGCTTCCGATGGTGTCACATCAGACACCTGAACCCACAAGAGAAATACCCACAGAGGATTAAAAAAGTTGACAAAAAATACATTGAAAAATTGGATTATACAGGGATTGAATTCCCAGTTGCAACCAAGCATTACAACAAGATTGAAAAACAAAATGAGATCAACATCAATGTTTTTGGTTATGAGGAATAGACAGCCATATCCAATTTTTGTTTCAAAAGAGAAATATGAGACTGCTTGAATCTGCTTCTAATAACTGAAAATTGAAAACAAGCATTATGTGCTAATCAAAGATTTCAATAAGTTCATGTACAATCAAACAAAGCACAAATAAAGAAAACATTTTTGTATGCACTGTCTTCAATGCTTAGACAGCCATATCCAATTTTTGTTTCAAAAGAGAAATATGAAGACTGCTTGAATCTGCTTCTAATAACTGAAAATGAAAACAAGCATTATGTGCTAATCAAAGATTTTAATAAGTTCATGTACAATCAAACAAAGCACAAAGAAAGAAAACATTTTTGTATGCACTGTCTTCAATGCTTCAGCTCTGAAAGGGTGTTGAATGATCACAAGGACAACTGCATGCAAGTAAATGGCACACAGGCAATAAAAATGCCAAACAAAGATAACAGCATAGTGAAATTCAACAACTTTCATAAACAACAGCGGGTACCATTTGTTATATATGCTGACTTTGAGGCCATCACTGAGAAAATACATGGTTGTCAACCCAACAGTGATAAATCATATACTGAAGCCTATCAGAAGCATACTGACTGTGGCTACGGCTATAAAGTTGTTTGTTGCTATGACGATAAATACAGCAAACCAGCAGCAATATACAGGGGTGAAAAGGCTGTGTACAAATTTATGGAAGCTATGCTTGAGGAGGTCAAATATTGCAAGAATGTTGTGAAAAAAAATTTTAACAAACCATTGAAAATGACTAAAGATGATGAAGAGAAATTCCGAAAAGCCAAAGTTTGTCACATCTGTGATAAGAATACACTGACAAAGATATCCGAGTCCGAGATCATTGTCACATCACTGGTAAATACAGAGGTTCTGCTCACCAAGATTGTAATCTGAAACTCAGAGTGAACCCAGAAGAAATAAAAATACCAGTCATATTTCACAATCTAAGAGGCTATGATAGTCATTTTATTATGCAGGAGATTGGAGCTATTGTTAAGAAGCACACTTACAAAAACAAGAAAGGTGAAAACTGTCAAATGAATATCAATGCTATCCCAAATAACATGGAGAAGTATATGGCTTTCATGCTTGGCAACCACTTGACCTTCATTGATAGTTTCCAGTTCATGAGCTCCAGTTTGGAAAAACTTGTAGGCAATCTACCTAGAGAAGCCTTAAAATACACCTCACAAGAGTTTAAGGGAAAGGATCTTAATCTGATGGCACAGAAAGGTGTTTATCCTTACGACTACATGGACAGTTTCGATCAATTCAATCAGAAGCTGCCATCAAAAAATGAATTCTATAGCATACTGAGTGATGAGCATATATCAGATGAAGACTATACACATGCTCAGACAGTGTGGGAAACATTCTCTTTGAAAAACATGGGTGATTATCATGACCTGTACCTTAAAACAGATGTACTCCTACTGGCTGATGTATTTGAAAACTTCAGAAAAACATGCCTTGAGTACTATAAACTGGACCCGTGTCACTATTTCACATCTCCCGGTTTATCTTGGGACGCCATGCTAAAAATGACTGACATAAAATTAGAATTGATGACTGATATTGATATGTTCCAGTTCATTGAAAAGGGTCTGCGTGGAGGAATCAGCTATATAGCCAACCGTTACGGTAAAGCAAATAATAAATACATGAAAGAGTATAATGAGAAGGCGCCCTCTAAGTATATCATGTATCTTGATGCTAACAATCTTTACGGTTGGGCTATGAGTCAATATTTACCAACCGGTGGTTTCAAATGGTTGACACAAAAACAGATCAATAATTTAGACCTGTCTGTCTATAAAGAAGATAGTGCAAATGGTCTGATACTTGAAGTTGACCTCAGATACCCCCAAGAGTTACATGATCTACATAATGACTACCCACTTGGCCGGAAAGGATTAAAGTGACTGGGGACATGCTATCAGATTATTGTAAAAACATAGCGAAGAAATATAAAATATCAACTGGTCTGGTACATAAACTGATACCAACATTAAGCAACAAAGAAAAATACGTGCTCCATTACAGGAACCTCCAATTATATACTGATCTCGGTTTGAAAATAACTAAAATCCATCGAGTGTTAGAATTCAATCAGTCCGCGTGGCTTAGGCAATATATTGATTTCAATACTGAAAAACGTAAGAATGCTAAAAATGCTTTTGAGAAAGACTTTTTCAAGCTGATGAATAACAGTGTATTTGGCAAAACGATGGAAAACCTAAGAAAGCGAGTAGACGTCAGATTGGTGACTGATGAGGAGAAGCTATTGAAATTAGCCAGTAAACCGACATATGTTAGCAGTAAAATCTTCGATCAAAATCTAGTAGCTGTTCATAAGATAAAAGAAACACTCACCCTGAACAGGCCGGCATATGTGGGTATGTGTATTCTAGACCTTAGCAAGACACTGATGTACGATTTCCATTACAACTACATCAAAGAGAAATATGGAGATGAAGCAAAATTATTATTCACAGACACAGACTCACTGACATATGAAATTGGAACCCATGACATCTATAGAAATTTCTGGAAGGATAAAAATAAATTTGACAACAGTGAATATCCTGAAAGCTCGCCATTCTCCGATAAGACCAATAAAAAAGAAATCGGTAAGATGAAAGATGAGACTGCTGGAGTCCCAATATGTGAATTCATAGGACTGAGATCGAAGATGTATAGCTATATTAAAGATGATCAGAAAGGAGGGAAGACAGCAAAAGGTATTAGGAAGAATATTATTAAGAATGACATTAAACATGAAAATTATAAAGAGACACTATTTGATAATAAACAGATGCATCATAGAATGAAAACAATCAGAAGTCAGAACCATCAACTTGGAAGTTATGAGATAAATAAAGTATCACTCAGCTGCTTTGACGACAAGCGTATATTCATGATAATGGCGTGACAAGCTTTGCTTATGGACATTTTAAAATCTAGCTGTTGACGTCACGCCATATGATTTTTGTGAGTTTTAAAATACTGCCCTCTTTGGGGGGTTTCCCTTTCGAATGAGTCATCAAACTACGTCAGATTTTTCGCTTTTTACACATGCGTATTATTTTTTATCTTTGTAAATTTCATTTATGTACCACAAGCATAAAAATGAAAATACAAACGAATATATAAGGGTTGTTTCACACAGATAAAGCGTGGCTTGTATACAGAGTATACTAACGATTGGAAAAAGCGGGGGCCTTTCGTTAGCGAAATGTATACAAGCCACCCCATGGAATAATGAAAAACCCCCGCCGTTATTCCATGGGTTGAAAAATAAAAAATGAAAAATAAAAAAATGAAAAATAAAAAAAATGAAAAATAAAAAATGAAAAATAAATAATCACCCTTAGATGGTGTCGGATTGTTGGGTAGAGCTATAGTGAAAGCTTAGGCTTTGACAGAAGTGCCGGTTCAATCTCAAGCCGGAGGGTGAAAAAAACAAATAAACAAATAATTGGCCCCAAGAGGGTCTGATAGGGCCAGAGCGGAGTGGAGGTGGGAAAGACATAAATGATAGTGCTCTGGTGGTGTGGAGGTGGGAATTCAAAAAAACAAAATAAAAAAAACCTCTCATGAGGGACGGGTGGTGATTCAAATTCCAAATTAAGTCCCTCATGAGAGGTTCTGGTGGCCACCAGTTTTGCTATTTTTTTTCTGCAGCTATAGGCGATGACTCATTCCATGTTTTCCGAGAATGTCACGCTTGGTGATTTTTCCGAGAATGTCACGCATTTTATGAAGTGTGCTGACCTTGGTTCCATCAGATTGAGCAACTATAGATTCCATCAAATTAAATAACTATATATTTCATCAAATTAAATAACTATATATTCCATCAAATTAAATAACTATATATTCCATCAAATTAAATAACTATATATTCCATCAAATTAAATAACTATATATTCCATCAGATTGAACAACTATATATTCCATTTCCAGAATACGAGATCAGAAGGCAGTAGTAGTTTGGGGAAAACGAGATCAAATGATTTCGTACCCCCAACACTATACTACTGCCATCAATTGATATCGACTACGCCTGAAATATAAAATAGGGTACAAACGTGTAAGGCAAACTCGCCGAGAGAATTTGAATCGGAAATAGCTGCGTCGATTATCCAGACAGAACGCTTTGTAACCCGAAATGTAAATTTTTCGAAAATTCATAAACAGTTATCAGTGTTTCACAATTTATATTTCCTTCCGGTAGTCTTTTTCTTCTGTTTGGCTCATCTAAAAATTGTCAATTAAACTTCATCTGTAATAGTGCATCATTTTCTTACACAGCTTGGAGCATCTTCTTCCAAATGGTAAATAAAGCACGTTTATTTCGGCCTTTCAAGTGTCTCTTTTCAACCGTTAAAGGCCCGGACTCCTCATTGATGCGTACGAACAATGAAAACTATAAGCTCTACTAGACCTCCACTGATGTCGATGCGTAGATTTGTCATTCGACTGCGAGGAAACGAAGACCTCAAACTTCTTCATCTTTTGACGTTTTGTGTTTAAAACATTTTCGTGTTGTGAACTTGAAATCTTCGTCTTCTGGTAAAGATTGCTCATCTAGAAATGCCAAAAAAAAAAAATTGTCGTCAACTGTACATGTGAAGCACGGTTGGTGTTGATACGAACGTTAGGTCTACTTGTGCCGAAACGCAAACAATGGTAAAAAAAAACAAGAACACGGTCATGTGAATAAAGACGGTAATCACAGAAATAGAGAGTGTCGTGATGTTTACACAAATTCTCCAATCTACTATCAAAAGAAATACATGAAGAGAAGTGGAGAGAATATGCATGTTGATGGCAATCAGGGCTTCAAGAGGTAAAGGCGTAAATGTGACCGAAAGCCAGTTCACGGCCCGGTCTGTTTGGATGCTTTAGCTGAAAAGTTTTAGTCAAAGAAATTTTTCAGGAACAGGGTATACGTAGTTTTATCTGATTTCTGAGCTGTTGGCTTTCCGAAAAATTGCCGCGTCTAAGACGTCGGTCGAAGCTGTCTAGTATAAAGACGGAACGCACTTGACGAGCCTCACTTAAACATTTAATTCGTCTAGGCCTCTAAAGCGAATGATACACGGTTCAACATTTGTTGAGCAACAAATGTTGAACATTGTTGCGCCAACCGGCGGAATAGAGCCAAGTTCTATTTACGTTCAACAATGTTCCGAACAACTTTCAACATGTTGAACGGCATATTTCAACGTTCAACATCGCATGATACACTGTTCAACATTTGTTGAACAGCACCTGCGACATCTGTTGCTCAACAAATGTTGAACCGTGTATCATTCGCTTAAGACGTCCTTTCTTTAGTATGAATACTGATAGTGCAAGCTTTCCTTATCGAAATACTTGTCTCAACGAAAACAAAAGCAATGACTTTTCCAGCGTTACGAAAATTCATTTAATTATTTGACATTTCGATCGTCAAAGAAAAAAAAAACATTTTGACGCAAACGGCGGTCTCTCGACCATAGTACCACTCAAACAATTTGTTGCGTATCCTGTGAAAATGTATTTCCGGTTTGAAACATTTAAAAATGACGACACAATGTTTGAATCTACAAGGCATGTTTCGGATACTCTGTATCCATCTTCAGTTGAAGGATGTTTACAAGTGAGTAACTTACATATTGAATGGGAACAACCCGCACTGAATAAACAACTCAAACATGTTAATTTAACACTGTTACTTTAATTACTAATTGTATTCAGGATTTTTCATAGTTTTGTCCTCTCACTTTTTATTCTCCTCTTGTATCCCTTAAGTATTATGTAACTTTTTCACTGATATGTAACTATTATTCTACAATTTGTAATCAACACCTACTTGTTATTTACTTTATATAAAGTCACTCACTTGTAAACATCCTTCAACTGAAGATGGATACAGAGTATCCGAAACATGTCTTGTAGATTCAAACGTTGTGTCGTCATTTTTAAATGTTTCATATCTATTTTACTGCTACGAAAAATTTGGCAGTATTTCCGGTTTGTTGACTCCGTTTCCTTCCCTAGCATTTTACTTCCGTTTCCTGTTGTTGTCGATACCATTTCCTGTCACAACGGCCTTCTTTTTTAATTGCCTTGGACGTCAGTTATAAAGAATATTCTCACGGGACTTTATTTCATGACATACTTTCCCCGACTATGATATAAAAATGGAGAGCAAAAGATTTTTCTTCGGAAAAGCTTAAAACTTGGATCCACTTGCAAAGCGCTCGGATTGTTTGGTTGAAAAACAACATGATTCTACGCTCAAAGGGCTTACACTTAAGGGGGGACTAACTTAACTACAGACTTAGCGTTGTTGCCAAGGGATTTTTGCGGACTGTATTTGTAAAACACAATTTTTCGGTGTTTTTGCGACTGTATCGGTGAAACGTGCGAAGAGGTGAACATGTAAAATTAATAAATTGCTATTGCGCATGCGTAACTTGCCCCAGGCCCCAACCGCGCCTTAGAGAGAAAAATCCCTAAAACTTGGAGAAAATTATGTGAAGTTCCGATTTTTTTTGCCAATCGGAGATATTACAGCCTTTTTAACAAGCCTACGCAAGCAATTGTTGTTAACGTACATAACTGCAATGATAATGACGAAATGGTATGAATTTGCGTGCTTATGACGTCATAAATCTCAGAAAAATGCGAATTTCCAAAAATCGATACGTAGAGTTTTGCACCTTGGCGATTGTTAACCATTGGCACCATTTTCGATATCCAGAAGTGTACGCCACTCGAGTTTTAGGCCTTTTTCTGTTCTGGTCACGTGACTTACCAAATATGGTTGTGACTCGAAAATCTTGTAAACCTTTTTGATTGTAAAAACATAGCCAGACAGCTTGCCTGTGCAAGTTAGGGTTTCCAAGATATGAGCGTTGGGAACTTTCCATAGCAACAATGTTAGCTCATTTTGTAGTTAAGTTAGTCCCCCCTTAACCTCGGCATCTTGAATTGCAGGTCACCAAGAAAGGTAACTTTACAGTTCACCGGCATTAATGGGAGGAACGAGTAGCTCAAACTCAGTGGAAGAAGTTCTTCCTTTGGACAAACCGCTTCCTATTTTGGTGATTCGTGTTTTTATTAAAATGGATACGTATTTTCAAGAACCTCTATAACACAGGTAAATGAAATAAATTGAAGCTTAACATTTGGTTTAATCTGGTTGTTACTTTTGTTCGGGAATGAAAATTGTATTTTTCTTTCGACTAGACATAAATAACCATCATCTCTACTCGTTTTATACGCAAAGAAGTAGTTGAATTGTTTGTTTGTTCTGGTGTTTTAATTGCTTGCAAGTGATCGCGAACGAGTGTTTTTACTCGACTGTTTTTTCGATCATGGGCACCCAACGACAAGTTTCGGTAGATATCTGTTCGCCTTGCACTTTCGGCGTCCATTTAAGAGTGCACTTGGATTTTCGTAATTAAAACGTGGCCTAAAAGATTCGCAATGGGGAAATAATAGCCCCTGAGGTTTTCGGAAGGGTCGTAATTGTTATTTTTGGCAGTCAAAAACGTCAGCTAGCATTTTCGGAAAGAAAATAGTTCCCTAGAACAGCTTGCATTTTCTCAAAGGAAGATTTTGTTCCCTAATATTTTCGGGTAATTATAATTTCAGCTAGGAAATCCGAACAGATGAACTTCTTCTAGTTTTAAACCTCGCTTTAAACAGAATTCAAACACAATAACGTACTTAAAAATGCCTTTCTACAGCTTTTGGTTGATTTGGCTCGTTGGGTGCCCCTGTTTCGATGTCTGTGCCTCAACAGCGTTAAGAAACGTTTGCCCTTATCCTATTAACACGTAATCGCAATAAGTCCTCGTAAAAAAGGATTAAAGCCCCGGCTAAACGATCAAACATTTTCATCCATCATCGTGACCGTTGTGTGGCTAAACGCAGAAACAAATGTTTGGTAAAACACCAGACAGAGTGAGCCCACAGAACGATTTTTTGCGTATTATCGCTGAAATTTCGACGTTGTTTGGTTCATTTGGTTGCTTTTTACCAGGTGTGCACAGTTTGTTGGTTGGGGTGGCTAAATGATGAAACATGTGTTCGTAACGCGAAAGGTTGGATGGAAATGTTTGATCTCGATCAAACTCATGGAAAGCCATTTAAATACAATGTTGAGAGATGTAAACGGTCAAACAGTCTGGTCCAACACGATGTTGGATGAAAATGTTTGATCGTTTTTTGATTGCTTAAATTTGTTTTCGAACAAACATACGCGTCGTCGTTTTCTTGTAATGTTTTAATGTTTTGAGGTTTTTAACCGCGGCCAATTCCTGTTGACTCTTCCGCAAAACATAAAATATTGGCGCAAGAGAGGAAAGCTATGCGAAGTTGTTCAATACCAGTACAAAAAGATTATAATCGTAGAGCTCCGCTTTTCGGCTTGGCTAAATCTATATATTATGATTGAGGTCATTACACTGCGCATATACAGGCTTGAAATAGCTGCCATGAGAATAGAAAGCCTGTTAGTAGGAGCCAGGTTTGAAGTTCTCCGAAATTAGATAAACTTTGATTGTGCGGTCATAATTTTAAAATACAACAGTAGTTAAACCTTATTTGAGAGAAAGGGTCGGTCGTTGTTGTGTAACTAGCGTATTTGGAGGTTTCGAAAGATGCATATTAACATCGTTGGAAAGTTCTATCCATCATCTGCGAAAATCTGTTAAAAGGTTTGGCCGCACTGAAACAAGTTTTCGTCATGTCGTTCCAAGGAATATTAAGAAAAAATGCCCCCTGTTTTGACCAATCAGCTTTAGTAATTTTGCCCTCCATATTGGAAGACAAATTAGAAGAAAGTTTAACTTAGTTGCTTTATGAATTTACTCACATATTTCATCATTACACTTGGAGTTAGCTCTCCTGGAAGAAGCGTAATAATTGTGTAGCTCTATAAAGTGTAACAATAGCCAAAGGCTGTTAAAAACGAAAATAGCGAGGTTTCGCAGTTAGGAGAAATTGTTCAAGAAGTATTTTTCTTCTATAAATGGCAGTTTAGCAGAAACCAGTCCTGTAGCATATTTAATGAAGCACTCAGAGGGGTAGAAGTACGCCGAAAGTCAGGTTGATCACTGTTGACAATACTTCTTGTGTTTTAATACCACGTTTGAATTATTATTGAAAACTGACAAACTGTCTGGAAAGAAGCTGCCACCAAAATTAAACCTCCCGAAAGAAATAACAGTCGAGTCAAAGTTAACCTTAATCTCCGTCAAAACGGTGTAGGAAAGAGTCAACATTGTAGTCGGTATTTGAAAAGAAGCTGCCATGAAGCTTGCGTTGGTATACTGTAAATGTTCCCAACAAACAACTAGGAATATGAAGAAAATATGCCCCCTGTCTTGACCAATCAGTTCTCAGTAATTTTGCCCTACGTGTTGTAAGACAAATTAGAAGTAAGTTTGACTTAGTTGCTTTGTGGATTTACCCACATATATAAACTAGAAATAGTTTTCACTAAAGCTGCCCCCGTGTTTTAAGTTGTGAGTAATTGTGTGGTTGTAAATATTAAAATACTGAAGACACTGTTGCTCATTTCTGTATTATTGTTAGTGAAATAAAGCAGTTCTGTAAATTTCATGTGGAAGAAGCATATTTCTCCAGTACATCAATGGCAGAAACAATATTTGATTTAGTGTCATTGTTCAACACTTGAGATTTAGATGGCTGTTTTGTTTTGTTTGCGCGAATTTCGCCGGGTTTGTTTACGAAAAGATCACGAAGTAATACCAAATTCCGTGAGTTGAGACACACAGAAAAACAGACAATAAGCTTTTCTGAATAAAAAAGTATTTAGATGAGCCTGAGTTTATGCCTGAAAAGTAAACGCGTTGAATGCAATTTTTCCCTAGGTAATCTTCGCGAAGACGAAGCAAGCGAATACGAGGACAATTTACTTGAATGGAACTGAGCATGTTTTTGGCAAAATTCGCTACAAGTTGCTAGGAATACAAAAAATCGGCGAATTAAATATAAAGTACGGCATAAATTCACATTCAAACCTGTACTTGTTTCAAAGATAGACTCCCAGAAGGGCTCAAACATTTCGGAAAAGGTCTATTGTTCTTGTGATGATTCGCAGTGAAAGCACATGTCTCTTCGCCACCATTTGCCCTCGAAGATTGATTTCTTCGCTATGAACTAACCGATTTCCATTGTTTAAGCTGTCGAGTGTTGTGTGGATCTTGTTATTTTGATTTACAGTTTTAAAAAGCTGTCTTTTCCTTCTGAGAACGGCATAATCCGGCGGCTGCTAGCAGCCATTTTGATGTGAAAAGCAAGAATGTTACCCGGCACAACCTTGCGCGCCTAGTTTCATCACATTTCTTACATTTTTGAAATTCCTTGTATATATTTACGCGGGGACTCCTAGAGTGCCTCCTCGGGTTCTGGCCTCTGGGCCAATTATTGCAGGGACAATTACTACACTTGTCAGCTTCCTGAGTCAAGGCTACTAAATGCGAACATAAGGTTTTATGTATAGAATGTTCGATTGAGGCCTAAAACTGCTGTTTAAAAGTAAAAACTAAAATCCAAGCTTTCGCCGATCAACGGATTCATCAGGGATGAGAAAATATTCCGCGCGTGCTATATATATGCAAAGAAGGTGTAGGGTGAAATGCGTAAAAGATGTGACGTATGTATGCAAGCTATAGAAATAAACTGTGAGTAGAATACAAAGCTCTAATGATGGAGTTTCTCTAAACAAAGGACCTCTAAAAGCGCTAGGAATAAAATAGAATATTAAAATAGAAGGTCTGCGAATTCAGTACATTCTTCTCGGGAATTGAGTGTGGGCTTGTACTTTCTAATATAAAATGCTTCATAGAGGCGTAGATTAGCGGGGTCGTTTTCACTCATGATTATCTTGACCTCAATGCCTTTGTAGTTCTGGCAGGAATGGATGTGTTTTTTAACAGAGGAGTTTGCGTTATTGATATGTTCTCTCACGCGATCATGGATGAAGCGTGTGGTGCTACCAATGTATTGTTGACCGCAGGTGTTACACATGAGCTGGTATACTGCATTTCTTCGTAGACATAATCCGGTGTTAGAGATAGGGCATTTGTCTCTTGTGCACTTGCGCTCCGTGGGGGTGTTAACCATGCTGCTGAAGGACAACATGAACAGATTATAAGGTTTTATAGTTGGGGGAAAATGTTCAAGAAATGTTTTTCTTCGATAAATGGTAGTTTAGTAGAAACCAGTCCTGTAGCATATTAAATATGCACTCAGGGTGGTTAGAAGGACGCCGAAAGTCAGGTTGATTACTGCTGACAACACTTCTCATGGGTTTGGTGGAAAAGTCGGGGCGCGGGGTACCCGTATCGGGATGCCGGGGAACCGGGGTGTGTGAAAAACCCTAGGTACCGAGAAAAACAATTGTTAAAAATATGTTAAAACTAACTTAGCATTGCTAACCTAAAACACTTTAATGGGAACTTAACTCGAACATTTGAACTGGAACCTGACAGTAACTTATTCTGCTAATAGGTAAATTGGTTTCAGCAGTTGAAAATTACAATATATGTATTGAAAAAACGGTTGACGAAAATTGAAAAATACCGAGAGGATATACCCAATAATAGCTAAAACAAAGATCGATCGTTTGAACTGATACTGTTGAAATAGCGAAACAAAAGATAACGTCACATGTCAAGTTCAAATCACAGTTCTAATCTCTACCCTAAAACTCTTCAAATTGGAATTTAACAAGAGTATTTTAACTGGGACCTAACAGTAACGTTTTCTAACATACTTATCAACAATGAGGTTCCGGTGGTTAAAAATCCGGTGAATATTAAAAATCATAAAAACATTAAGGAAATCAATATTGAAAGAAAAATGTAGAAAACATATTGCAAATCAAGTTTTGTTCAACATGACTCAGATACCTAGGCATTGCATTGCGTAATTGTGGGCAAAGTTTCGATTTATAGAGGGAAGGAACACCACCAGCCTTCAAAAAAGATGTTGTTTCCGTTGTGCGCATTGGACATGACAGTGAAAATATACATTTCCCGGATTTCAATATTTCAGTGTTCCTGACAAGCCTCCCGCCATCTCTGAAAAAGCCGGGGACGGATGACGAGATCTTCTGTAGTGGAGAAATAGAGGATTGGCCTTTAAATTATTGCCACAGTTAAAAACAAGTCGGTGTTTGAGCTGGGCAGTACTGTAAAAAATAAATGAAAAACTACCCAGTGTATTCAATAGGTTAACGTATAACTGCTGTGGACTAGCGGGCACCAGCGGGACTGGGGCCTGCGACGGCTGGATATACAATCCAAAACTAGGTCATGGGAGTAGAGGAAGGTTGATTTGATACATTTTGCCAGTTATGGTTCGTGTCAGGGGACTTGCTCCTGTCAGAGAACTGAACTGAGGGGAGACTAAGTTTACTACACTACTACCGGAAAATACTGGGGGACTCTGAAAGTTGTTATTCAGGTTGCTGTTGGCGCCAAGGGAGGGTCGATGTAATACTTTAGCAATGCTTAAACGATATTTTCATTATTTAGTTTTTAAAATGTTTAAGAAATTATTTTTCCTGTACCCCGTGTGTTCCACAGACCTCGGTACCCCGTGTTTTTCGTAGACCCCGGCACCTCGTGTTTTCCACTCATACTCCGGCACCTAGTGTTTTACACAGACCTCAGCACCCTAGCACCCCTACCCCGGTACCCCGCCCACGTCTTTTCCATACACCTTTCTCGTGTTTTGATGCCACAAAAGACAAACTGTCTGGAAAGAAACTGCCACCAAAATTAAACCCCCGAAAGAAATGACAGTCGAGTCAAAGTAAACCTTAATCTCCGTCAAGTCGGTGTAGGAAAGAGTCAACATTGTAGTCGGTATTTGTAAAGAAACTGCCATAAAACTTGCTTTGGTATACTGTAAATGTTCCCAATAAACATAGCCTCCTACGCAGACGTTCTTTGGCCGGGCCCGTCACTAGTTCCTTAGTGGGGGAGGAACGCGTGACAAGCCCAAAGACGTCTGCGTTGAAGGCTATAATAAACAAGGAATATGAAGGGGAAAATGCCTCCTGTCTTGGCCAATCAGCGCTTAGCAATTTTGCCCTCCATATTGACAAACTAGAAGTAAGTTTGGGTTAGATGCTTTATGGCCTGGTTGATTACTGATGACAACACTTCTTTCCCGTGTTTTGATGCCACATTTTCATTATCATTGAAAAGACGAATTAAAAAGTTATGAGTAGGCTTCAGCTAAACAAAGCTCCAAAGTATATGAGTATTATTAATTAGCATGGTTAATGTTTCTTGGAAATTTCGTTGGTACACGTTGCTCTCCCGAAAACAGCAATAAGAAATTAAACCCCCTCAAAGAAATTCTAATCATGTCAAACGAAACCTTATTGTCTGTGAAGAAGAAAACATGTTATTATTAAATAGCATGATAGCTAACGTATAACATAAATGCGTCAAGAGCTTTACTCAAAGAAGCATTCTTCGGAGTATTGATACAGCGAGCGAGCTTGAGCGTTGGAATTAACCGGCAATTTCACAACAGGTTAGTTCTAAACCCTTAAGCTAACGACTTACTAAAGAAAACGTTATTTTTCATTACCATTTAACCCGAAACATTTCAAGCAGACGGTAATTTTTAGACCATGCATCTGAACTTCATCGCTCCAAAATGAGGTCAAATTATCGATAAAACAACCTTTCAATTGGGTGATACACTTAAACATTACAAAGAAATCTTCAATGTCTTAAGTCAAGAGAGAATGAGGTAAGAAAACAGATCCCTGTGCCCCATCATAGTTTTCTTAAGTTTATTTTAATTTCACGAAGCTATTTTAAGAGCGGATATCTGTAAATATCGACCAGAAGTACGAATTATAATTCGAAAAATCCGAAAAAATTTATGTCGACTACACTAAGTATTCTATTAATAAAATGATAAATTTTACTCTCATTGGATAAATATTTTGGTGATATGGATGGTGTCAAGTTCGGGCGCTTATAACCTCTACCAGATCGCTTTTTCGAGGCCCTAGACCGGGCTACGGAAAGAGCTCCATTTAAATCTAATTGAAATATCATTCAAGCCACAAAGCTTCTTATCACATTAAGGAGGTTTGACTGAACACGCATTTTGAGTGGTCGTGTCCTTGAATTGAAAGCGACTAGAATATTTAACAGTTTTTTTTAACATTTACAAAATTTTGAGGATTTCGAGGGAGCAAAATTTTGTCGAAATTCGAATGCCAAAAATTACATCCGGTACCGAATTTCAAACGACAAAAGACATTCCATATTAAAAAGCAATCTCGAAGCTTTCAAAATATGGTTTTCAAACTTTAGGCAACATATGAAATCAGTAGATAATCATCTTAATCACTTTTACTTCATCGTGTTACAGCAGATTTTGCCTTTCTCTCATGTAGGTGCATTGTGAGAAGTGTCCGAACGTAACCGAGAGACCAAAAAGTGAAAAAGAGCGAGGTTTTCTGTAGTTGTCGTTTGTTTGTTTCTTTACTTCATTTTATGAGTTTGTTGCAAAATCTCGCGCCACTTTCTCAACCAATGAGATGCAAAACCACAATCAGTCGCGGAGCAGGCGTGCGCGCATTTTCCCTCGCTTTGCGCCGGCTGCATATATTAATTGCGTAAAACTCTGATTGGTTCATTAGGCTGTTTGCTTCTGTTGTGATTGGCTTGAGTAGTTACTTTGGTTTTGGTTTTACGACTCTCAATTGGGCATCTTTGGCTTTGTTCTTCATGCAACAGGCTTTAGCTAATATTTTATAATTGACTTTGAGCAATGTTTACTGTGGATGCCAGCAACTTGGAGCAGTAAAAAATTTCAGCCGTAAAGTTTTCATCTTTTGATGTTAGCGAAATCATACTTCGTCTTTGAGAAACATACATTTTCTTTTATCACGTTGGAAAAGCTCCGTTGAAGGCGGCGAGGAAGGAATGGCCTCTAAGCTCGAAACTCTTTTCATAAAACTACTTTTGGAAAATCGTTGTTTCCCAGAGTTTTGTCTGATTGAGAACCAGTGAAAGCGTTTCGCAGTTCGTCCTTTACTTTGCAAGTTCGTGTTCAAGTTCACCTAGCTCTTGGTGAGATAATTTTCCCGGTTTCGCGTTTCGTTATTGTCACTGTTGTTGCTTTAGTCATCAATTTAAATCGGGCTGAGACTAAGCTGTGTCCATTGTGATTCTCGACTCGTGAAAGGAAAACATTTTCATACCTTCTGTTATCTGTCAACAGGGCTGATCAGTTTTGATTTACCATGAAGTTCATTTTGGTGTGCTGTCTTTTTCCCATCGTCCAGGGAATGTGCACGTCGCAGGTACAGTGTTGTTTTACGCGGAATTAATGATATTTAAGGTACAGAGGAGTACCCAGAAATTTATATAGAAAAGCTTCAAATCTTCCTTTTTACACAGCAGCGGGGACTATCACACTCACGCTATAAATACATTACAGGAACTCTGTTGCTTGAATTGCAAGATTATTGAAATGAAATCTATTTCCGAGGAAACATGTTTTACAAGTTTGGTATAAACAGTAAAAATTTTGTTATTCTCAGTGAATAATTATTAAACACTATTAAGTTTATAAACATATTGATGATGATGATGATGATGATGATGATGATGATGATGATGATGATGATGATGATGGTGATGATGATGGTTGTGCTGGTGATGGTGGTGATGGTGGTGATGATGATGATGGTGGTGATGATGAAGATGGTGGTGATGATGATGATGATGGTAGTGATGATGATGATGATGATGGTGGTGGTGTTGGTGGTGGTGGTGATGATGATGGTTGTGGTGGTGGTGATGGTGGTGGTGATGATGATGATGATGATGATGATGATGATGGTGGTAGTGGTGGTGATGGTGGTGATGATGACGATGATGATGATGATGATGAAGATGATGGTGATAGTGATGGTGATGGTGGTGATGATGATTATGATTATGATGGTGGTGGTGGTGGTAATGATGTTGATGGTGATAATTATGACAATGGTGATGGTCGTGTTGGTGGTGGTGGTGATGATGATGATGATGTGGTGATGATGATGTGGTGGTGATGGTGGTGGTGGTGATGATGATGATGATGATGATGATGATGATGATGATGATGGTGGTGGTAGTCGTGGTGATGGTGGTGATGATGGTGGTGATGATGATGCTGATGGTGGTAATGATGATGATGATGATGGTTGTGGTGTTGATGATGGTGGTGTTGGTGTTGGTGGTGATGATGATGGTTGTGGTGGTGATGGTGGTGGTGATGGTGGTGATGATGATGGTGATGGTGGTGATGGTGATGGTGATGGTGATGGTGATGGTGATGGTGGTGGTGGTGATGATGATGGTTGTTGTGGTGATGATGGTGGTGATGGTGATGGTGATGGTAGTGGTGATAGTGATGGTGATGGTGGTGATGATGATTATGATTATGATGGTGGTGGTGGTGGTAATGGTGTTGGTGGTGATGATGTTGATGGTGATGGTTATAGCAATGGTGATAGTCGTGATGGTGGTGGTGGCTGAGGTGATGATGATGAAAAGAGAGAAGGAGGAGCCTTGAACTTGCAGCATTCACGAAATCAGCGGCAAAGTCAAATGCTTGTTATGATTTAAGATTCTGCAAGCTGGTTCTTTAATAAAATAATCGTATCTTTTCTTGTTCTTCTCAGTAGTGCTGTGTTCAAGGTCCGCCAGGTCAGGCAGGGATGCCCGGAACTCCCGGTACGCCAGGAACCCCGGGTATGCCGGGGTCAGTCGGATGTTCCGGATCAACTCGGCGATGGAAGCAGTGTACTTGGGCATATCGTAACACTGCAGTCCATACAGACAACGGGCAAATCCATGTAAGAAAATCAACACATCAGACATTTCATATGTGGCATTATGCATACAACATAAAATTATGAGGTAACACTAATTATTTAATACTGCATCATTGGATAATGCAATTTCAGAGCTTTTATTCAGAGCTCAGCGAGCCGTGGGATACCAACCATTAGTATATACCACACAAGTGAATAGTACTTTTCGCGCACTCTGATTGGTTAACTCGGGGATGAATAGCAAGTACTATTCAACTCCGAGCAGCCGGCGCGCGAGATTTTACAATTTCCAATCGCTTGTCGGTATATTGTTACACATAAAGTAATGTTTTGGTCCGCTAATTATTCAGCTTGTGTGGATATTTACCTCGCCGCTTCGCGGCTTGGCAAATGTCCACCACTATTCACCTCCACTTCGGTGAATACTTGTTAATTATACATGCAGGACAAATAGTGGCCATTAAATTAGCTTTGCGAACAAGTCTCCCCGCGGCTCTACCATTGAATAATCGTCTGGTCCTTTCAGTTCTCACCTGCATATATCTAGTTTGTGTAAATTGAATAATCCTCCTCTCTGTAATAACCCCATCCCACTCAAGCGTTCTTAAAATAAGTTAGTTCCCTGGACGGCTTAATCTAGGTTTTACGGACCGTTTACTCTTTTCTTATTATAGGTGTGCGAATTTGAGAAGTTGAAGAGTGATTCATACCTCCGTGTTCTTTACGTGGGCAATCTGCGCATGGGACAGTGTACTGAATGTTGCAAGAGATGGTACTTTACTTTCAACAACACGGAGTGTAATAAGCCAGCCGCGATTGATGGAGTCATTTATGCAGACGTCAAATTGAATCTCCACAGGCCTGCCAACATTGAGGGTTACTGTGGTGGGCTAGCTGTGGGAAAGGTGAAAGTTGGCTTCAACGTTGGTAACTGTGTTGGCTCCTACACCCATGGTAACGCTGATACCAGCTGGAATCAGGCCAACCGGATCATCATTGAGGAAGTGGACCCCCCTGTCACTTAGCAACGTTAAATACCCTCCCCCTTTTAACTGAGACCAAAAATTTGTCGTTTCATAGTAATATCCAAAATGGTAGCCCGTTTTGTGAAGGTGTTTTTTGCTTGTCATAATTTTGAAAATTAAAGTAGACAGAGCGTAAACAGGTCATCTTCTCGCTGGAATTTGTGAATATTTTACTATAACTCTGTAGAGATGCGTTCTCAGTACATTTATTCAGTGGTCATGGTGAACTCCAAACTGGACTATTTTCCAGTAAACTTAGGCTCCAGTAAAAGTGCCACTGTTCAGTAACCAAATAATTAACAGATAAATAGATCACTGCAGTCGATGAAAGAACGCCCCAGGCATTCTTTTCCTTCTCCAGCCCCAATATTATTTGAGAACGAGAACTTGAGTTTCTGCGAGGAAAAGTGATCTAATACCTGAATCAAAATATTGAAGCCTGTAAAACACAGTCATATAGCCTTAGTATGAGTGTTGCAAACCCGGAGTGTTGAGCTCCTGTGTTCCCGGGTCTTTCAAGTGTTACTGTGAGGAATTTAGTGAAGGCGTTTTGTGCCTGGACTGTGCTGGGTGGAGTAGAATGACTAGGAGCTGCTAGTTGTACGCACTACTTCTTTTGGAATCAAGGCGGAAGTCTGAAAGAGATCAGGTGGCTCAGTAGTCTTGCTCAGTCTGCAAATTAGTTAAGTCTCCAAGTAATCTTGACAAAAGCAATGATACATTATGTGAAAAGTCCAAAAATGCCTTCGCTGATGGTTAGCTACGAAATTGAGGATCACGCTATTCCCACGTTATAAACCAAATTTTGGAAACTAGTAATTATTTCCAACAATTTAGGCTCAATTTTTTGTAAGAGTAGAGGTTCTCTTTAAATAAATGCAATAACATTAAGTCGGCAACATAAAAATAATTAAGGTGGATTGGAGTCCTTCATTTCTTCGTCTCCCTCCCTTTCCATCTTTTTTTTCTCTTTGCCGTGGTTTTGAGTCTGTTTTAAGTCCGTATGGCCTTAATTTGACATTTTTATCAACCATGTATTGAAAACTTCAACTAGAATTTTCAAGGGAATGTTGTCGAATAATGAAAACAGGTTCTCTGATAGCCCGTTGACTGAAAATTGTTCCTGACTCATTTCACGTTAATTAATGTTAACTTCTACTTCAATGTTTGACAAGGTGGACGTTTATCTCATCGGTGAGCCGATTGTTGTTTTATTTATCTGCGTGCGTAGTTGGGTGCAATATAAACTGCACCACAACAAAAACCCTAGAAATAACGTAATCGAAGTAGTGATTAGTGTGGCTTAGAATATGGACATATTTTCAATGTGGGCAGATATTCTTCCTGGTGACAATGTAGTGTAGCTGTAACTCCCCTTGCAGCCCATATAAGGACGACTACATTCACGTTCTACTTTTGTTTCAACGGTTAATTATTCAGTAAATATGATTATTTGGGAGCCAGTGCTCAGGGAAATACTGCCGGAAAATCTGCACGCCATCAAAACAGCAATGCAATCAATTTAAAACTTTGTATTGCAACAAGGAGCGCATGTAGTGCCCCACACACACTAGCTAATTCTGATACATATCAAAACTGCATTTCAGCCTGGAAAACGTTTCTTAATGTCCACACTGAAACACTTCTTTGCTTCCTAAATGTATGATAGAGCGTACGAACACTGCTTATTGCAAGCTCAGCGTTTTTATAAGTTCCATTTTCTTCCGTTTCCTCCCAGCTGGTGACCGTCTTCAAAGAGCTCAGTTTCAGGCGACCACACACGCCGTTTTATTGTGGATGGAAGGCCAAACCGGCGAAAAGAATTGCGCTTTCAAACGTTTCCAGTTTAGTGTGGATGGGGTCTAAGAGTATTAGGTTAGTGGTACCTCAGTCATACTTCACAGTTTATAATATTGACCATGGCGATGACGATGACGATTACGATGACCATAAAGATGACAATGTTGATGTTGATAGATGATGATGATGATGATGATGATGGTGGTGATGGCGGTTGTGACGGTAACGGTAATGACGATAACAATAATGATAATAGTAATCATCATTATCACCATCATCACAATGTCGATTTGTCATGCAAAATCAACAAAACAAGAAAACAAGTTATGGTGGTGGTGGTGGTGAATTTTGTGAAGTTTGTGATAAAATTTGAACAGGCCACGAGATATGTTTGTAATGATAGTAACGCATGACATCGTTCCAGTTTTGTTCAAAACTACTCAACAAGTGTATTGATTCTATAAATATGTGCCCTGGGCCACGGATGGTCAGGGTGGAAACAGAATGAATCTTGAAGAAGAAAGAAAGGTGGGCAGCTGTTTTTTCAAGTTTCACTCCTGGTATCTAGTAAGAACCATTATAAATCTATTAGGCTTCGCTCTCCTTTCAAGAACTAACTTTACGTCTTTCTGTAGGAGTTCTAACTCCAGTTTGTTTATAAAAAAATGTTCTCAGCCTTGATACAACTCGAATTTTGGCTTAAAGGATGATAAACGTTCACTTCACCGTTTTCGCAGTTTCCCCTCTAAATCCGGATGCGCAAACGCAAAGGTATTTCTTGTCACTGTATCCATACGGGCATTGAGCGTTGTTGAGGCAAGGTCTCAGGATCGTGCAGAGATTCTGCTGAGGAAAAAATTGAAGACAGTTACCTCTACCTTTTTAATGTTATGAATATTAGCCTAGACAGCCTTTGAATTGGTCCTCACACAAAGCAATTTCATTCTTTGTGACTGATTGCTCATTACTAATTCTTCTCGGAGATGAATGCTTCCTGTGTACTCTTTTCGTTTTACAAGCAAGTCGTCTCAAGAGGGCACCATCTCAGACATGACATTCATCTCCGGGTTTTGCAATTTTCTTCAGTGAATGAGCATGGGAGCGGACCGTAGAAAATAAGGGTCCGACTGCACTATGTGACGGAGTCTCAAGAAGCTCCGCTGAGGCTATGTATAGATTTTCAAACAGGTATCAAATAGAAACCCAATCAATGTTGAACAACACACTATGGCCATTTGGAGAGCACAACGGGTTAAGATACCAGCAATACTTTTTAGTAACACTATAACTCGAAACTTTTCTTGGTTAGGTAGCTGTATATATAATAAAGCTCTTTTCAAAATTGTACTTCATGAAGTTTTTCAACAGTGAGTAGCGGTTGTCCAAAAATTTGCGGCCGCTTCTTCCCGTTTTCAGAGTGTCTGCTAGGAGGATTTAGATAATTTACTTGTTTTGTATTGAACGACAAGTAGATTTATATACTAAAACAATTCGATTTTTCGCTCTCGATTTCTATGCGTGATAGCTGATACAGAGCTTCGCCGTTATCAACCTGTATCACGCGATAGAAATCTCGAGCTCATAATCTAATCTCATGGGAGACTAAACCATAACATTCCCGACAAAACATAATCACCACAACATACATGAAATGTACAATACTCATATCCAAACTCACAAAATTGGTGATAATAAATACCCCGTAAAAAACCAAATATGAAGAACGGTGAAGAGGCTTTCACGGACCGGTGCCTTCGGAACCTAATAGATAGATTTAGAACCAAAACAAACAAACAACAGTTTTATTTAACCACGGGGTCCTTTTCATTAAAGAGTACTAAACCACGTTTACGGCAAACGCCTAGTCATGCATAACAAATGCAAAGAATTGCACATTTTTATGCAAAGCGCTGAAACTCAGAGGGCAAAAGTTCGATTCCTGCCGTTTGCCGTTCCCCTAAATACGATTTACCAGGAATATAGAGGGATTTTACGTAGTTTCCAACACATGACACAAGGGCTGTTGGTGGTTAAACCTGGGGTTGGGGGCGATTTTGTTGGCATATAGGGCCTTAGAAATCTCGTGCTAAATTATTTAAAGTCTGCGCCAGAATCCCCACATCCCTATCATCATATGTATCAGACGAAAGAACTTCTTGGCGTTTGACACAGCCGCAGACTTGTTAAGCGTATTGAGAGTTAAGCGTCAAATAAACATGTTCCGTTTTCGTCTATCCCAGTGCTCTATGCTACTGTTCTTTCCTGTCTGCAAGCATTTCCATTTGCTCGTTCTCAATTCGAGCATCCTCCAGGCCCGATTTCTCTCGATAAATAACACGCCATCTTGTATTCCAAGTTTCGTCGGCGATAAATCCTAGAAGGACGCGCCGGTCTGTGGAGGGATGAATACTCACTGCGAGCATGACACACCCGATGGTTGTTGAAGATGGCAGGGGTTCCTTCCTTCAGTATAAAAGCTTGATGGCTGGCAGGGTCGTTCACCTTTGATTGAAAGAACAGATAAGCCTCGTAATACCTCTTCATGATCGACGGTTCTTTCAGTACATGCCTCAAATCCATGCCCACCTGCTTGATGGTAAAGTACACTGTTGGATGCCGTTTCTCTGCACGATCATAAGAAATGAATTTCTTTTCAACTGAGTTGTCATAGTGATAGATATAGTACATGGCTGGATCGCACTCTTCTTGGACATCCATTCTCCTTCGAGCGTAACGAGCCGGAATTGTGCTCAAAAGTTCGTACGCTTCAGGATCTTCATGGCGCAATTTCTCAATCACTGTAAGATTATCCACCCACTGGTTAATCGTATCTCGAGTTGGTGCAGAGTAGCGTGTGGTCACCAGACAAGACAACCTGTTCAGACCGTCATAATAGGCGGTGTCTACGTGGAAGGGATGCTTCTCCATGGTGTAGGCGTATTGGTCGATTTTCTCTTTATTCGTCGTGTCCGACATTGTCTCCTGAGTGTTTGTCGGGTGAGTGCGTTGCTTTGCCTGACCAACACAGTGAAGAATTCCGTCTAATCCTTCCTGGCTTGGGGGTACTCCCTCGAAGAAAGCCAAGCCATACTTTCTTAAGTCATTCAGCCAGTGCTCCAGTTTGGTCATTCGCTCCGAGTAGTTATAGATGGGAAATTGGAATTTAGCATCCCAGAGGGTAATTTCATGTTCCTTGCGAAGCAACTCGTTGTTTTTCATATCTTGCGCGCGAAGCCAAGATAAGTTGAAACTACTACGATGGTCTTCCCACTCAACATCGACGTCTTCGCTTCCGATATCGTTTTCGACGCGAATAATCGGTGATTCCTTAGTTATGAAGCTTGCGAGCGCGTTCTGGTTGTACAACAAACTACCTTCAGCGGCGAAAAAACGGGGGTGTCGCACGGAACCACGAAGCCAAATGTTTGGAAATTCACTATGCGCTCCACCTTGCCAGGTTATTCTCAGCAAGTCTCTACAATAAGATAAAGCAGCTACTCGAAACGGTGCACGAAGCATACCAGCCATGACTATCGCGCGAATTTCAGGAGAAAAGAAAAGGGCTCGTCACGCGTTCCTTCCAAAGACGTCTGCGTTGGAGGCTAGTTTCGCAAGCAACCATGTACTAGACCTATCACTATCACATCTCGTGCGTTTCGTCTCGTGATCATTGCCCAACCCTGAAAGGCATTGTGTAACTGGGCAAAGTCCAGCGTTCTATGGCTCGTCTCAGAATGTTGACGAGCCAAAATAACTGATGCGTAGGAGGCTAGACAGAGTCATAAGATGGTAGAGGTTTGGATAGTGATTGATAAAAGCATGGCCGCTATCGTTCTCGCTATCGTTCTTTTTGAGTTGGGCGGGGGCCCGGAGGGGGGTGAGGAGTACACTCATATGTGGGTTACATAGGTATGTACCGCGGGATAGGGTATGGTTTTTGAGGTTCTCGATCATTAAATAGGATATCTTTTTTGCCCCTGTTGGCATTATGTTCCCTGTGTAATTCTTAGACAGGGTTCCTCAATTGTATGAACTCAAATTCCAGTGAGCTCGAGTAAATGCCCAGCTAAACGAAAAACAAATGATCTGTTAAAACTGTACTATCCTTGGATGTACAGTAATTTTTTTAAGCTGTTGAAGTAATTCTCAATTCGTGTTTTATCAAGTCCTAAAATACTCCGCTGCGTCTCGTATTAAACATTACTTCATTAGTTAGCTGTTAGTTAGCAGTATGTTAATTAATATTAACGCTCCCTTAGTGCGGTAGATATCTGTTCAGTGGGGGGGGGGGGGGGGGGGGGGTACTTCGCCTTAAGCTTTCGGTGTCGATTTAAGAGTATACTCGAATTTTCGTAATTGAAACGTAGCCTAAAATATTCGCAATGGGTAGCCCATAGCACCTGAAGTTTTCGAAAAGGCCCCGTAATTACCGTTTTGGGCAGTCAAAAACGTCAACTAGAAATATTTCCCTAGAAAGTTCGTAGGAAGTTTATTTCAGCTACGTTCCACACTGTAGCGTTTTAATTACATGCAACGAGATTCTCACACACATTTTAGCATATAAAGAACTCACAAGAATTTGATTTTTAGTTTTTACGAATTTGAAAATGATGAACGATTCATCGAAACGTCATTCACAATTTTTATCACTAATTTTTATTCTCAATTTTCTCAAAGGAAGATTTTGTTCCTTAACATTTGCGGGCAATTAAAATTTCAGCTAGGGAATCCGAACAGATTCGAAAAGACTTCTACTAGCTTATGACAACATCACTTTAAACAGACTTCAAATACCATAAGGTACTTAAAAACGCCTTTCTACAGCTTTTGAAGGATTTAGCTCGTTGGGTGCCCCTGTTAACTTACCACCTTGTTACACTCCTTGTTTTGATATCCTGGGTGATATTGGTGGGTTTAGCCATGATAACATTCTTTACACAGCGTGGCTATCCACTTACTTCGCTTGAACAGGATCTACGTAGGGTAACAACCATCGGCCGTCCCGATGCTCTAACCGGGTTGGAACAGGGAGATACAACCGTCGATAGTGTGCCTCTGGTCATCACATACCACCCCTTTAACACCCACATCAAACGGTATTTACTTCAGAACGTTCGCATTTTATTAACAGACCAGGAAATGCGAGACATCTTCCAACAACCACCTTTTGTGGCATACAAACGCGACCTGAGCCTAAGAGACATTCTGGTAAACTCCACCGACAACTCTTCCACTGAGCAGCCTGGGTCACGTGCATGCCAACGCCCTCGGTGTCACACCTGCGAGTTCATCAATCCTCTCACCGTTATACGAGGCCCTAAAAGCACCTTCACCATCCACGAACATTTCACCAGCATGTCGGAAAATCTTGTGTACTGTATATCCTGACCCCTTCAGTCGCAGGACTGGTATCAACGGGGGCCCTGTATAACATAAAACAAAAGAGTATGTATATAAATTATATATATCTATAAAAAATAACTACTTTAAAAGATACTGCTAAAACGTTATTAAGAAGCTTATAAAGTAATAGTATTCTCATAAAAATTAAATTGGATTTTAAAAAAATGTTCTAAAAACTACCTAAGAATAAAAAGCGGCAATAGCCTGGAAACGTTCCATTGGAGGCAAAGTCTTAATGTTTATTGGATCACTATGAAATAAGGATGCACTGTGATAATGAAAAGACTTTTTAGCAACGTCTAAATGAAATTTGGGAAGTATAATGTCAGTAATTGACGATCTAGTGCATCTATTAAAAACGAGTTTGCTGTCACTTTGGCTGCGTAGTGTTGTGACGTATTATCAGTTATCTAAGTTGGAGTTTCTCATTATAAATGTTTTTGATAATTCGTGTCGAAAGTCGAAGGTTGTTCGAGGTTAGCCCACAGATCTGTATTATTCGTAGGCCAAGATTGGACCTCACATGTGACGTATGTGTTCTGGATTGCTTTGCCTTTTACTTTGATTGTACTGTCGTAGTGATTTCTAGCTGTAGGCATGTTTGCGAAATCTTGCTTACCTTGGGTGTGACCTCCTTGAATTGTAGTTAAGCCCTCTTATGTTGGCCATTTTTCTAGTAATTGTTTGTGTGGCTGCGTTGGTATGTTTTGGTATTCCTGAACAAGCAGTGTCTAGCTCTCCCAATTCCCACGCTCAGCAAATCCAAATATGTCTACTGATTAGTTATTTAAGTTGCTGATAGTTGCGCCCAAATGTAGAGTAAGAGAGCGTGTCAAACAGCGAGAGTGTAAAGCCAACAGCCCAAGATTAAAGCCTATTTTGAAGACTCTTGGTACCTCTCTGTCTGCAAGCGAGTGTACGACCTTCTACGCGTCTTCGCGCCCCTACATACTAAGTGGAGAATCCTACATACTTGGAGAATCGTCGTGCGCAATTTGTGAGTGGAACAATGCTCTTGTATATTTTAGGCGTCTAGCCGTTGCAAGGTCGTTTAGTTTAAGTTGGTTAGAATGTTGGTTTCTTTGTGTACGCAGTTAGTGTGTCTTGTTCGTTCTCCCTTTTTGTTATGTTTGTGTTAAGCTCGTTTCAGTTTTAACTTCTCGGCTTTCGGAGAGAAATCTGGCTCCTTTCGCTTTTCATCGCATTTCATCCTGGTTACTAGGCAAACAGCTCTCTTTCATGGCCTAATTCTTCTCCTCCTGCTGTTTCCTGTCTCTTTTTCGTTCGTTTCTTAGGTCGATTGGTTCATTCTCCTCAGGTTCGAGGAAATCTAGTAACATCAGTCCAGTGTTTAAAAAGGGATGTGAAGCCACCAAAGTCAATTTTCGCCCCACCTCAATCCTACCCTGTGCATCCAAGATCTTCGAACGAATCATGTATAATCAACTGTACAACTACTTTGTTTCACGCCGTTTGCTCTCTGACAGTCTGTCTGGCTCCCTAAAGGGGCATTCATGTTGCACGGCCCTGTTGAAGATTACTGAGGACTGGAGAGAAGCATTAGATGAGAGACAAACAGTCTCTGCGGTGTCTATAGATCTGAGTAAGGCATTTGACACTATATGCCACTGTCTCTTGTTAAGAGAGTTAGAGGCATAAGGGGTTCTGGACCACTCCCTTGAACTGATCCGCTCTTACCTTATCAATCGCAAGCAACGAGTCAAAATAGAGAACACCTATTCAAACTGGCATGTAGTCCAGTGTGGTGTCCCGCAAGGATCTCTTCTGGGACCGCTTTTGTTTAATATATACATCAACGACATAACCCGTATTACCAAGAATATGGAATTGAGGCTCTACGCAGATGACACAACCGGTTATGCTGCTAGTAATTCACCTGCGACCTAGGAATACTACATAAACAGTGACCTGGTGCGATTAGCACAATGGCTTGAAGATAACTACCTCACCATCAATGCCACTAAGACACAGGCTATGATTGTTGGCAAATCCAACTATAGTTATGAGCTCACCGTAATGTCAAATAATATTCTGGCTATTGATGAACTTAAGTTGCTGGAAGTGACGATTGACAACAAGCTCACTTTCTCTTCACATATCAAAATTGGTTCTTAGTAAAATCCATGCAAAGATGGCCGCCTTGTGCAGAATTAGGAATTTTATTGACAGTAACACAGCGCTTAAATTATATAAGTCGTACATTCTACCTCACTTTGACTATTGTAGCCCTCTTTTAATTAATAAGAATTAATAACACTTTATCAGATAAGTTAGAACGTACCAATTATTACGCGCTTAGAACTCTCTTCAATCTACCTAAGTCTATTAGTTACGAGCAGATCCTGTCGCAGTACAATTTAGATTCTATCAAGCATAGGCGCCTGGTCCAAGCTCTCACACTTGTGTACAAAGGCTATCCTAATTATATAAGTAATATGTTTAGAATTAAAAACTGCGCTTATAATCTTCGCGGTATTGGTAGTAGACTCGACCAGCCGGCCCCAACACCAGTTCTAAACACAGATCTTTTTAGTATATTGCGTGCCGTCTCTGGAATAATTTATCCTCGCATGTTAGGGAGGCCCCTAACCTTAAAATTTTTCTTAGCCAACTCAAGAAAGTTAAGTTGAGCCAGGACTTGTGATTCCTACTCTGACTAGATTTTATTGTAGCTGATAGTATAAATGGTTTAAATTTTTTTTTTTACTAATTCTTAGTCTTTTTTACATTTTCTTAGCTTATAACTATTGTAGATACACGTGCATTTTTGTAACGAGTCTTTTTCTTAGACTCATCAATGTCACGTGTCTAAATAAAGTTTTTCAGTTCAGTTCAGTTCAGTTCGAGAACAGGCCCCTGCTCTAGGTGTAATTCCCACTCCCAGTGAAGACTCGGAATCTTCATTTGTGAAGGCGGTCATAACTCTGATTCGGACGAAGAGGTAATCTACGAAAACGTTCAATCGAGAGAGAATTTGCCCTCTATCGCCGACCAAAATCCTCATTACCAGAAATCTAAGACATTTTACTCCCGTGGTATTCTTGGTCAGTGGTTTCTTCAAGTACTAGAGTGCATGCTCTTTGGAGTCAGATTTCAAGAAAACATGGGGCTAAGGCAGATATTTGCCGGGCGAGTCGATTACAAGATGTTAAATTTTTGTTCCACCGTGGCTTTAGAAGCTCATTTCAAAGGCAAAGGGGATTCAGTGACTTTAAGCTTGAAGCAAAGGGCTTTCATTTCGAAAGCGAGCAAAACAACAGATATTTTTAGTGGAATCCAATTTTTACAAGTAGTTTACCCGTCTTTGGCATTCGTAATACCGGCGCGATTTTTCGCATTTAGGAGACTGCAGATATTTCAAACAGCGGTAGAAAACGTTAAAATGCTAGGCTTTTAAGGTGAAATAAATATGGCAGCTTTTCGTGCGATGGAAAGTGGTTGTTCTTCACGTTTCTTCGCATCCTACCGGACATTCACGCTCCCAGATGAAAGCTATATCCACACGTGAAAAATCCTTTTTTTTTGGTGTTGATTGGCGGCCCGCTATTTTATCATGGATGGTTTTATTTAACATCAGTACTTAAAAAGATCGTAATGTCAAGAACATTTTGAGGGGTCGGCACCGATGGAAACATGAAACACACGGACAGCTCAAAGCTTTTAATTCAAGGTGAGTGACGGTATTTTGATGAAACTACAAAGCAAGTACAACCGTAAATCCTTGTTATTTTGGCGCTATTTGGCGGCTCCAAGAATGAACGAAACGGTAAAAAATCCCTCGCTTCGTAGTGCAGTTGTTTATTATTTATCAGCGAAAGGTCAGCACATACAATTTAATATATTAAACTGACAAAAATTGAGATTTTGTTTTAGATCCCATACATTTCTTTGTGACATCGGGAAGCCATTTTTAACATTCCATTTGATTTATGTGGGGTATCCGTGACCTAATGTGAGTCGGATTTCTGGTAATGTTATAATTTGATCCAGGTATAGTTCAAGATATTCCAATTGTGCAGCACGGTGCTGGTGATTTCTCGCTTCCACCTCCTCCTCCGCCTCCACCGCCTCCTCCGCCTCCTTCTTCGGGAACTAATAGCGTCTTTGGTGATATGGAAGATCAAATTGACAGCCTGCGTGAGGTTGTAGAGCGTATGCGTTCATCTCATAGTGTGCCAGAAACAAATGTGGCGGTTAAGTCATCTGTAGCGTTTCCTGTGTTTAGAGGGGAAGAGTGTGACGACGTTCACGAGTTTGTTAGGAACTATAAGAGGGCTGGTCAGTTAAATGGTTGGGATGGAGTTAAATTAGCGCTAGGTCTTCCACTTTGTTTAAAGGGCCACGCTAGTGCTTGGTTTAATACTTTGCCAACGCCCGATGAAATGAAATTTGATGAATTGTCTGCCGAGTTGATTAGGCATTTTGCTTCTGGTGCCAGTGGGTGGCGCATGAGACATGCTCTTGGCCAGCGCCGTCAGTTAGCAAATGAAACCCTGGCTGATTATATTTACAGTCTTACTTCTCACTGCGCAAGATTGAACTTGCCTAGGTCTGAGTGGACTCATCATTTTGTACAGGGACTTCTTCCCGAGATTCGTGAATATGTGGTGTTACAACAGCCCGAAAGTTTAGAAGCGGCAGAGAATTTTGCCAAGCTTAAAGAGTCTGTGATTGCCAGTTCGGGGAAGCGTACTACCTAGCTTTGACCCTAAGGAAGTTTCGGCTAAAATCCTAGAAGAGCTATCAAAAGCTGTTAACCCTAAAGATAAAGTAATTAGCGCGGTTGGAAAAAGTGACCCTTACGTTAGTAAGTCAGAGATGAAGCAAATTAGCAGAGAAGAGTTCCAGGAGTGATAATTTAATCTCATGTAATGCGCATTTGATCATATATTACATGTATTTTGCGCAATATAAATATTTAATAATTATTATTATTATTATTATTATTATTATTATTATTATTAGTGGCAGGTTCTGCTCCTAAATCTAGTGTCTTTAGTCTTAACTATCATGGTAACCGGAATTTTCACTCAGGGGGTTTTCGCTCCCGTTTTGGTGATGCTATTTGTTACAATTGTGGTAGGAAAGGGCACACGTATTATTTTTGTCGTTCAAAACCTGACCCAAGGGTGCCCCGTCGTGGCGGCGGTAGACAAAACTTTTATCAACCAAGGAATCAAAGTAACTCTAATTGGGAATCGAAGCAGGGAAACTGAAAACCGCCCCTGTCTCAAAACCGCCGACCGGTTAGCTCAGTGGTAGAGCACCGGACTACCGTGCGGGAGGTCGCGGGTTCTAACCCCGGCCGGACCTACACTCAGGGTCTTTAAATAATTGAGGAGAAAGTGCTGCCTTTGTAATGACATCTGCAAATGGTTAGACTTTCTAGTCTTCTCGGATAAGCACGATAAACCGTAGGCCCCGTCTCACAACTCTTCATAACTGATTCTGTGGGACGCTAAAGAACCCACGCACTCCCGTACTGTTCGAAAAGAGTAGGGGACGTGTGGTGGTCTATCTCTATTTGAATGTGGTTATGGGGGAGGGTTTGCAGTTACGGGCCTACAGTAATTGGCACAAGCTGTTGTAGTGTCCCTGCCAGGTCTCTGGCGAAGCTGATTAAATTAAATTAAAAATCTCGTTGCTGAATGAACCCATGGTGGGGGCGTCTAAAGTAGTAGAAAAAACAAAAGTTCGTTGGTAGGTGTTAGCCAAGCTGATAAATGTGCTTTCAGTGAAGTGCAGCCTACCGAGACTTCTTGCGTTTCTGGAAAAGGTTTAGTTCAAAGTGTTAATAGTGTGAATAATGCTCAAGTTTCGTCCAAACGATCTCCGGAAGTTTCAAATGTGTTTACGTCGTGTCAAAGTCGCGAGCAAAGGAATTGCGACACTTGTCTCGAGAGTAATATTTATATTATTTTATCGCTTGTTTTCGCTGTTATCATTAGCCTCCTGGAGTTGTGTCGAGGGATTTTGTCTTGTCTGGTCAATGTAGTGAATCGTTTATCGTCTTGTCTGAACGAAAGTGATTGTTTTTATTCCGGTGTCCGCTCGCCTGACATCTCTTCTCCATGTGTTGAAAATGAATTTACGGTGCGTACTGCTGGGAACTTGAGAGTAGAGAAACCGTAAATTTTTAGTTTTGTCACTGCTAAAAAGGACCAGTTGAGCCCTGATAGGGTTAGTGTTGATGTTATTGATGCTCTGGATGCCCATTTTGTTGTTATTTCCGAAATGAAGTCAAGTGATGTCGTGCTTGTCAAGGTTGACGACAACAATTCACCTACGGAGTTTTTCCTTTTGAAGCACACGTGATTGAAGGTTTGACTTATGATGTGATTCTCGGCAGGGATTTTCTTCAAGAATGTGGTTTTAAAATTGATTTTGAAAACGGATTGTTAAAATGTGGTGTTGAAGAGGACCTGTTACCTTTTAGTAGTGGCCTGGATAATGTTGGTTCAGAAGAAAAGTTTGTTTGTTCTGTTCATGCTTCAAGAACGTTTGTGATTCCGCCTCAGTCAGAAATTTGTGAGTCCGCCGAATTGAATTCGTTTCCTCGTCAGGCTGGAATAACTGGTATGGTTTTACCAAGATCAGAGCTGCATCATCGGTATTCTCTTTTTGGAGCTTCAGAGCCGGTTAAGGTTGCAGCAGATGGGTCTATTCCTTTAAGAATGGTAAACCTTTCCCTTGAGCCAGTTAAAATCTATCGTCGAACTAAATTGGCTGTTTTTGAGGAAGTGGATCAGAATATAGCTACTTTTGAGCTTTCAGCTACTGAACCTGAAGTGTCTACTTCTTCTCAAGGCTCTTATGAGTGTCTATTTGAACAGAATGATTATTCTCAGTTGCCAGATTTGTCTGATTCAATTTTGTCTGATGGTGACAAAGTTAAGTTTTTAAGCTTTGTTTAAGAAATACCGAGATGTGTTTGCTTATCCAGGTGATCAGTTAGGTAGAACTTCGCTTGTACAGCACGTTATTGGTACAGGCGACGCCGTCCCTATTAAACAGAGGCCTTATCGTACCTCCCCAGAGGGTAAAAAGGAAATTGACCGTCAGTTTAAGGATATGCTTGAGAAAGAGATAATCCAAGAGTCTGTGTCGCCTTGGAGTGCCCCTGTTGTTTTAGTTAAAAAGAAAACCGCTGATTTTAGGTTCTGTGTTGATTTTAGAGCTATAAACCGTGTTACCAAAAAAGATAGTTTTCCGATGCCTTTGGTTGCCGATGCTCTAGATTCTTTAGCTGGCACCAATGTTAATTCTACTTTGGATTGTAAAAGTGGCTACTTGCAGATAGAAATGCACCCAGATTCTCGCGAGAAGACTGCTTTTGTGACTCATAACGGACTTTACGAGTTTTTGACAATGCCTTTCGGTCTCAGTAATTCAGGGGCAAGTTTTCAGAGGCTTATGGGTCATATTTTGAGAGGTTTGGAGTACCGTTTCGCTCTTATTTACATTGATGACATCATTATATTTTCCAAGTCTATAGAGGAGCATTTGGTTCATCTAGAAGAAGTCTTTAGGAGATTACGCGATGCTAATGTGAAGTTGAACCCGAAAAAGTGCAGTTTTGTCAAGCAGCGTGTAGAGTATCTTGGTCACGTGGTCTCGCCCGATAGTATTAGTCCCAACCCTGACAAAATTAAGGTCGTTGAAGAATTTCCTACTCCTACTGATGACTTGACACAATTAAGGAATTTATTAGGTCTTGCGAATTATTACAGACGTTTCGTCAAGGGATTTTCTCATTTTGCCGGTCCTCTGAATGCGTTAACCAAGAAGGGTGTTCCTTTTGTGTGGACCGAGGCCTGCGCAGTCGCATATGACAAGCTGAAGCGCGCATTAGTTTCTGCTTCAGTTCTAGCATATCCTAATTCAAGAGCCATTCCTGCTGTTTGTCGATTCTAGTGCTACAGGGATAGGTTTTACCCTTGCTCAGGTTCAGAATGGTAAAGAGGTAGTTATTGCTTTTACAACGGTCGTGGCCTCAATCAAACAGAGCAGAAATAAAGTACTACCCATAGGGAAGCCCTCGCATTGGTGGAAGGAATTAAGAAATTTCAACCTTATCTGTATGATCGTAAATTTACAGTAGTTACCGATCATAGCTCGTTGCGCTGGCTAATGAATGTCAAAGATGCTTCTGGTCGTCTGGCAAGATGGGCCTTACTTCTGCAACAGTATGATTTTAAGATTGTTCATCGCCCTGGTAAGGCACACAGTAATGCTGATAGTTTGTCGAGGCGTCCATATGAATGCAATTCCATTCAAGATGAGGACCCTCAAGTTGTGAGAACTCGCGAAATGCGAAGACGAGATGTTGAATTGAGTAAAATGATTGACTTTCTTGAAAGTGATGTTCTCCCATCTAATGATAAGGCTGCGCGTAAAGTCTTGCTTACAAGTGACCAATTATATGTTGGTCAAGACGGTCTGCTTTACCGCTTAGATCGTAAGCGTAAAGGAAGTTCTTATGATGTGTTTTCTCAGCTTGTGGTTCCCTCGTCCCTGCGTTTAGAAATCTTATCCAATGTCCATGACCATATTTCATGATCAGCTACTCATTTTGGGATACACAAAACTTTTGAAAAAGTTAAGCAAAGATACTGGTGGCAAGGTATGTTTAAAGATGTCGAGCATTGGTGTAAGTCGTGCACCGAGTGTTTAATGAGAAAATCACCTCGAAATTCAAAGAAAGCGCCTTTACTCCCGATTTCCGTTGAGAATGCTTTTGATAGAATAGCTGTAGACGTGTTAGGTCCATTTCCTCCGTCTTCCAGAGGTAGTTTTTAGTGATTATCTTACTCGCTGGTGTGAAGCTTTTCCAGTCCCTAGTGTTGAAGCAACTGTCATCGCTCGCCTTCTGGTTGATGAAATCATAGCTAGACATGGTGCACCGAGAGTTTTACTTTCTGATAGAGGGACAAACTTTTTATCCAAGATTGTAGCAGAGGTTTGCAAGATTTTCGTATTCACAAGGTTAATACTTCTAGCTATCACCCGCAAACAGATGGTCTTATTGAGAGATTCAATTCCACTTTGTGTCAGTCACTCTCCATTTATGTTGCTAAGAACCAGAAAGATTGGGACGATTTTGTACCGCTTGTATTGTTCGCTCATAGAACTTCCGTCTCAGATGCACTGGTGATTCTCCTTTTTATGTTCTTTATGATCGCGAGTCTCGCTTGCCTGGTGATGTTAAATACTTACCCCCCGTAGATGATAATATTACCGCGTCGGTCTTTGAACATCGTAAGCGTGTGGTTGAAAAATTAGAGTTAGCACAGAATTTGGCAAGAGAAAATTTGCAACGTGCTCAGCAGAAATTGAAGGGATATTATGATCAAAATGCAAAGGAGCCTGTGTTTGTAGTTGGTCAACAAGTTTGGGTTTATACCCCAAGATCTAGAAAGGGCTTGTCGAAAAAGCTGTTACACAACTGGTTGGGCCCTTATAGGATAGTTGAGAAGTCTTCTCCAGTTGATTTCCTTTTGCGTTCAGTTACGAATAAGAAAGTAACTTTTGCTGTTCACGCTAACCGAATGAAACCGTTTATTGATTCCAGTTTAAGACCGATCGACCCCCCGGCATTTGACTATCCTTCTGAACCCTATCTTGATGAATCGGATATTCCTGAGGATTTTTTCCTGAAAGAACAGGCAGTTGATTCGAATGATGTTTCTAGCGAGAAAATACAGGTTTCGGAGACATCACAGTCACGCTCGCATTCAGATCCGGTATCAGTTAACTCGCAGCCTGTTACTGAAAAGGTTGTGATAGATAATGAAACGGTGTTCAATGCTGACAGAATCCTTAAGAGTCGTAAGAGAAATGGAAAAACTGAGTATCTTGTCAAGTGGCACGGTTATCCTAGAAGTCAATCTACCTGGGAGCCTAGCGTTAATATATTAGATGCACGTCTGGTCTAGAATTTGAGAAGTCCAGAAAATGATACTTCGTGATTCAATAACTTTTGTCTTTTCTGACGTTCTTTAGGACTCCAACATTTAACTGTGTGCCTGCGAGTTCAATTGCAAGAAATAGTTTCAAGTGATGGATTCTAAGGGAAAAACCCAGTCGTTTGCGTTACTCCTTCTTGTAGTTTCGTTTCTTTTGTGTTTTTCGTTGCGTTTTGCCCCGCCTCAGCAATTCAGCAATTTGAGTCTTTTAAACATAAGGTTACCTTTTATCCTTCATCCTTGATGGTTAGCCACAGTCCCAAACCGCTAACCTTTTATGATGATACGATGCTTTTGAACATGCATACCGTCTTGAATTTTACAGAGCCCAATATCAGATTTACTATGTCCAAAGCCTTTGACAGTTAATTCTTTAGTCAATTGCTAGATTCTGTGTGCAGTTTTCAAAAGGTGCTTCGCAGGCTGTTATCATTGCTAGGTTTTTCTGCCGTATACGAGTGCGATACGTATTTACCTCAATATTTTCAGTATGTTACCGGTCTTCCATCTAAGATGTCTTGCCAAAGGGCTTATCGCAATTCAGTTTCTCAGTTTAAGTCGTGGGTATTGCGTGCATGTCGCGCTTATACAGTAGATAAACTTCATTGGTTAAAGACGAATAACCGTAATAAGCGTTCGAACTGGATGTGTCATGCAGGGGTTTTTGGTTTGTTCCGTGCTATATATAAAGGCAGTGGTCACAAGTGTGAGCCTATAATCATGTCTCTAATTTGAAGCAAACTCTCAAGGTTTTTACTCGCTCTATGCGCGATTCGCAAGTTTTAGCCCGTGTTGTTAATGGCAAGGTTGACTATTTGTTTAAAGTGACGGACCAAATGAACAGCAAAGTCAACATCTTGGCTCAAGATTTAAAAAAAGTTGATGAAACCTTTTCACTCTGGCAGAAACGTCTGAAAGAGTTTTCTAATTCTGTCAAGTGCCATGAAAGTTTGTTGATGGAGTTTCTTTCAAAATATTCCGCTGAAGTTAACCGTGTTTCAAGACACCTTGAACCAGATTTCTCGCTTGAATGGAAGAGCGTTGGTAGGTTGTTCACATTTACCGCATTTTCTTTCTAGGCATTTGTCTTCTAGATTGGTTGTCGATCCGTCTTTAAAATTAACCGTTTTAGCTTTAGAGGAAGGTTTGTCTGTTCTAGCTATCCCGAAAGTTGATGTTGAGCACGATGGCCTCGATCTTAACGTCAATATTTTGGTTTTGGCCCCGGAAGTTCTTAGCAAAAACAATTTTTGTGTGCACAATTTTTTTGACACCACTTAAGTTTAATTAATCCGGTACTTGTTACACTGGCCCTGTGCGACAGACAGACCTTGCTCTGATTACATGTCCGAATTCTAAGCTGGTAGCTACAGTTGAGGCATTAAATCGGTGTTTTAGTAACGAAGCTGGTTTTCTTTGCCCTATAAATGTGTTAAAATCTGTAACAAACTTGCAATGGTTGGGTTTTGCCTTGAATCCCAAGCACAAGACTGTGATCGTCTTCAACCCATGGTTCACCTTGGCGGTAGATATTTTTACTCGGTAGATATTTTTACTCGGTCGCCCGGGTCTAAAATTACCGACGATTCTTCTTTTTCTTCGTCGTGAGTTTCATCCACAAAGCTCACTTCCGGCGTTTCTGCACTAGCGCTAACTATTTTTAACAACTCACAACAGCAAGAGTGATGCCTGTTATCAAGTGTCGGAAAATGTCGATTCACCTTGTGTCTTTTGAAGTCTGAACAAACAATATTTTAAGAGATATGTCTATGCGAATGTTTGCAAGTTCAACGGCGAGAAGAAAGCTTTTAACAGGAGTAAACTTAACTCCAGATGGACTGCCGTGTTTCCTCGTCTCTGCTTCATTGAGATGTACATTTTGTAGACTGCGAGTAGTCTCTAATTTTGGCGATGGATTGTGGGGTGGGTGAAAGACACGTGCGCGCGCGAAGTTGCGAGGAGACGCGACACGAGGGAAGCGCCAAAAATTAGAGACTACAGACAAAGGGAGTTTGTCCTTTTCACGGTTTGTCCTTTCACCTTGTGTCTTTGAAGTCTGAACAACTAATATGTTAAGAGAAGTGTCTATACGAATGTTTGCAAGTTCAACTGCGAGAAGAAACCTTTTAACATGACCAAAATTTAAATCCAGATGGACTGCCGTGTTCCCCGTATCCGCTCCATTGAGACGTACTTTTTTTTGAATAACTCAAGTACGGGATATCACACACCCCTGAGACTTTGACAGGTAGTTTATTTACTATTTTCCCACAATATCTCAATTTGTGGACTTTAATTTTTGAATGATAAGCGATTAGTTTTTACAAATGTACTTACGTGACTTGAAACTGTCCGAGAAACGTTCCTTTCTTGTGTTTCAAATGACCCTGGATTGACGTATTTGTAAACAGTTTAACTCTGCTAATTAATTTTCTACTCACATTTTACCGAGACTCCAATAACGTTTATGCGGAAAAATCCTACATCGTTCGATAAGCGTTTCCTTTCTCAAACAATTATCCATCGAAGCGAAAAAAACAAGTATGCTTAGTTTTCTGGAAGCAATAAACTATTTTTATCACATTGCACAACGATAAACCTTTGTAGCCTAAAGGTCATTGTTCCTGCCTGTGACGCAGCTAACCGGGGTTCGATGTCTTTTAGTGGTATATATCACGGGCTATTTTTTTTTTCTGTTTCTCTTTTTCTTTTTCTTTTAGAAATATTTTTTTACAAGTGTTATAATTATTGTTCTCAATGGTTGAGCTATAAAGCAATTTTGTAATTTTAGAGGAATATATGTTGATAGGGGTCTAAAGAAATAGACTCCAACACAAGCTAAACGCAATGCGTCCGATGTAAGAAAGACAGACTTCTTTCTATTCTTTTGTTTAGCGCTAAATTAGGAATACAATACTGTTTTTTGCAAGCCCGAGTTTAGGCTAATTGTAGCCTCTTGTCTGTCTACAACTTCTGGTACCGTTTCTACAAGCGTTGGCGAGCAAGATATTTTACCATTGGCAGTGTACAATTTCCCTTGTAATGTGTTCTGTGAATGGTATGGAGATGAGTTTGACCTCGTGCTCTCAGAGCATGACGATTGCATTACCATTGTTTACAACTGACTCAGTAACGTATGTCCGCTGGGTCCCAATGTCTAGCGATATATCATCATTGGATCTACACCGAGAGTCTTTGTTAGTCCCTCCTCCTCTCACTATAAACTATACTGTCATCACTTACCTTGATGCCTTATATGCGTATTACGACGATCAGCTTAGTAGCAGATGGTATGATTGATCAGATAGACGTTACCTCAGAAACAACTTTAGCTGAATACTTTGCGTATGCGGCGCTTGGAATATCATTTGTGAGCTTCATCATCATTTGTGTTGCCTGCCAATGTATCAACAGGATTGTCTCCCCTCGCTTGCCAGTGTTGTCTGGTCCTACAGTCCCTGTCCGCCCTGGTCCCGCTACTTCCCAGTCTGCCCAGTGTCGTCGCCAGTACTGCAAACACTGTGCGAAGCCAGTGAAGGCGAATCAGTGTGGACTGCTACCCAAGAGCCAGCCAAAGCCCTCAAGCTCTCAATCCCAGAAGAACTGAAGACGTTTGATGCTGTCTGTGTGAAGAACTATTGAACTCTGAACTCTGTTACTGAATTGATGCATTGCGTGATAGTGTTACCTTTAGTTACTTTTTCTAGGCTGTTATTGTTATTTTTCTTAGTTTGCGTTATTTCCATAAGTGGTTTGTCCATTGCGGATATAGTGTTGAAAGTTTATGAGTTTTTAACCTTTGTCTATAGCCTTGGATGTTTGTTGGCTTGAAATCGATTAATACAATTTGTTTTCCGCTGAATATTATTACTTACTGTTATGAATGTTTTCGGTGTTTCGTTTTGTTATTTCTGCATCGGGGACGATGCTTCATCTGAGCAGGGAGGAATGTTGTGACGTATTATCAGTTGTCTAAGTTGGAGTTTCTCATTATAAATAATAATAATAATAATAACTGTCTGTGCTAATCGTCCTCGCAAAGTACAGCAAGGACGCAGCTCAACAAGGTCGAACCGAAAGCATATACAAGGCGCCTCTGGCAGCCGCTATACGGTCCATGTATGACCTTGGAGCACAGCCTACAGCCAGCTCGAATAAGCCGTATGTTGGTTTTTGCTGAGGGAGGAAAACCGGAGTACCCGGAGAAAAACCCTCGGAGCAGGGTCGAGAACCAACACAAACTCAGCCCACTTATGGCGTCACCACCGGGAATCGAACCCGGTGCCACATTAGTGGAAGGCGAGTGCTCTCACCACTACGCCATCCCTGCTCCCTGCTTTTGATAATTCGTGTCGAAAGTCCAAGGTTGTTCAAGGTTAGCCCACACATCTGTATTATTCGTAGGCCAAGATTGGACCTCACATGTGACATATGTGTTCTGGATTGCTTTGTCTTTTACTTTGATTGTACTTTCGTAGTAATTTCTAGCTGTGGGCATGTTTGCGAAATCTTGCTTACCTTGGGTGTGACCTCCTTGAATTGTAGTTAAGCCCTCTTATGTTGGCCATTTTTCTAGTAATTGTTTGTGTGGCTGCGTTGGTATGTTTTTGTATTCCTGAACGAGCAGTGTCCAGCTCTCCCAATTCCCACGCTCAGCAAATCCAAATATGTCTACTGATTAGTTATTTAAGTTGCTGCTAGTTGCGCCCAAATGTAGAGTAAGAGAGCGTGTCAAACAGCGAGAGTGTAAGGCCAACAGCCAAAGATTAAAGCCTACTTTGAAGACTCTTGGTACCTCTCTGTCTGCAAGCGAGTGTACGACCTTCTACACGTCTTCGCGCCCCTACAGTAGTTTAAAGTAGTCTTTAAACTATAAAGGAACTTCTCCGACCAAGCACTTGCTAACTAACAATACACAGTGCTAAGAGGTGGCAGCATAGGTTCTCGAGTATTGTTTCCGTGGCTATGTCAGGTTTAAAACCGTATAAAAATTTTCGCAGCTCGTCATTGTAGGCGTTCAAGAGACTTCCTGTTAGTGCTTCCCAAGGGACAAAAACACTTATCACAATAGCTTAATATCGGTAGCACCGTGGACAGATAAATCTTATTTGCTGCTTCCGTGGTTAAACAACCTCGTAAACGAGACAGGAGGCCAAGTCTGCTGGCAACTTTTGACCTTACAAAGCTAATGTGATCGTTGAAAGATAAACACTCATCCAGTACTACACCTAGATACTTGAACAACTTTACCCTGTTGACTTCCTTCCCTTCCATGTAAAACGGACTATGAGATTCAGACCTAATTAGCCTCTGCCGAGTTCCATAACTACATCGGTGAAACTGGGCAAAGTCTCAGGAGTAGATGGTGAGCATTTGCGAAGCATACGCAACAACACACCTGGGTGTCCTGTGGCACAACATTTCAACTCCGCTGGTCATAGTATCGCAGATGTCCAGGTGCGGGGTATCCGTTTGTGTAAAGGAACCAACATCCTCCGAAAGCAACTGGAAATTAAGCTATTTTTTTCAGCTGAGAACCGTGCAGCCGGATGGCCTTAACATTAATTTCAAATGCGTTTGAAATGTGGGCGCGCTACTTTTTACGCGCACGTGCTTCCTTTCAACGTAGTTTCAAATATTGCGGATTTCAACGGTTGTTTACCACACTGAAGAAGGATAATACACCCGAAACATCTGTGTTGTTAGACAATTTTGACACTTTCTTGATAATTATTACTTGAAATATCAACTCAATCTTTTACTACCAAGAATAACGCATCTCCTACGATTTTATGGTCCATTTATTTTACTTCAAATAGTGGCTATTTAATGTGTTGGCATTGAAAATACTATACATGTTAGTTAATGTGTAGTAAATGTATATTGTACCGTTATTAATTAGTTAGCTGTTAGTTAGTAGTATGTTCATTAATACTAATGCTCCTTGAATTACTCAAAGCAAAGGCTATTACTCGATTGCGCTGAAATTTGACAGGGATCTTGGTGGATGATGGAATTACATCATGAATGTCGTTTTATGGTCGAATCGCGATTTGCGGTGATATTTAAGGCTGCTTAAATTAGAAGTGGTAAAATAAATGTTTGTGTGCGAGTTTTCTGATTGAGAAGCGCAGTAAAGTAAATGGTTTTATAAGTTAGTGATAAAGGATAACCTCTTCTGTGACGTGACAAAAGCAGATGTCTCAGTTTCAAGAATGGTTGAAAGGTGTTGGCTTCCATTGGATTAAAAATGTGAATTTTAGACTTTGAAGCGGCTGAACTTCTTTGTGAAGTTTGTTTTTGGAATTTTGCTTCTGTCACATCAGAGTATAGCATGCTAATTTCATCTCCCCGGTGTATCAGTTCCTGAAGTTCTATATCCGTGATGAAAACTCACTATGACACAAAATTGCAGTATTTCCCTCTCCGAAGATTGAACGAGTCCGCTAACGATTCATACTTCTAGACTTCAATCACACGTGCAATAGACCTTTTTCGCTTGTAAATTTTGTTTTCCCAATTCAGATCGTGTGATGATACTCAGGAGAATCATCAGTTACTTTGATGGAGGCAAATAAACGGTAGATAGATGGATAGATTTGGTCCTTTGTCTCGTTCATTAAAAGGAGTGCACGCAAGCGTGGATATGTCTGCATTCACGCTTTTTAATGAGCAAGACAAAGGATCAAATCTTCTGAGTATCGTCACATGATCTGTATAGGGAAAACAAAATGTACAAGAAAGCAAATACTCTTCTCATGATTCTGCCTCGTCATCATGCGCACTGCGAAGTCACGTGAGAACCCAGGTGGTTAGTTCACTTCCCGCCTTTGATCGAGTCGGTCAGCCAGAGAAAGGTTAGCGTTTGAACGGTAAATTTTCCGCACAATAACTGATAACTGTGTGTTAGCTTTACTCAAGAACAGCACCGAAGCAGTAACCTGCTAGGTTTTGCTGGACGGTAGCTCCTTAATCAACAAAGTTTGCGGAAGAATGACCTAACTGTCGAATGGCGCGGCGCCAACCGCCATGCCCGGCGAATCTGCCATTGTGTCGGCAATCCGTACGCATGAGTGATCTGTTGGTTTCTTCTCTTGCTTCATTGAAAACTTCAATGGCCGAATCCTTTGGGGAAATAAAGGAATCCATTGACCAACTCGTAATCGAGGAGGGTGGCTTAGACTTGGAGGAAAATAATGCAAAACAGCCTACTAACACGGCTGAACGAGCCCAACAAGCGGACAACAACCAGCAATCTGGGCCCGCTGAGACAAGCACTGCTGATAAAAGCCAGAAACGTGCAACAAGTGAACACAGCATAAATGCTCTGATAATTCAGAGTTCCGAGTCACAGGGTACCAGTGTTTGTGGCGAAATTGAGCTTCTTTCAAGCATTGCAAGCGACCTCAAACTTGATCAAACGAAGGCTCCCGCTGTAAACGAGCAGATCGCGAAAACTTTCCATGGTCCCATGAGAAAAGCTCTCGGATGAGGTCCTGACTGAGACACAGAATCACTATAACAGGCCAGAAATTGCGAATGTCTCACAAGCACGAAGGGCAACTACCTGATTTGGGATAAACTCAAATCTGATATGATCGAGGTCTAATGACATCAAGTTACAACGATAGCAATCCAGTATTGTCAAAGGGATTATCCCAGTAGTTTCTATCGTTCAGAAGCTTGTAGATGTATGGGAAAAAGTCCCAAAGATGTCTTGGATGGTCCAGAATTAATAAGAGCGGCCACAGATGCTATAGCTCTGATAGGTGCCGCTAACTTCGAGTTAAATATGCGGCGTAGGGACAATGTCAAGCCCGAGCTGAACGAAGATTACAAACATCTCTGCTGCAGGTCAGTCCCATTCACGGACTTCTACCTGTTTGGCAATGATTCTGACTTTTCTAAACAACTAAAAGACCTCGCAGAAGCGAACAAAGCTAGCCAAAAACTTAAACCCCAAAACGGAAGCCCACAAAGCCAGGGATACAGAGGGTACAAGTATGCGAAATCCAAAGGTTTTGGCTACAATTACACGGCCCGAGGTTAAGACAACAACTCCAATAAATAGTTAAACTGGAAAAGGCCCGGTCCTTCCATACCACAAGAAAGACGAGGGGAGGAGGTCAAACAAATAGAGCAAGAAAACCACTCTAAAAAGGTGAGCGATACACCTAGTTGTTCAGACGATGGTGGATTGCGACAATTTGTCCCAGCAGAAATAAATTACTGATGACCCAGAAGTCTTAGGGCCTGTTCACATGGAGGTGGGGGACCCCAGGGAGGTGAGGTCCCCCACCTAGGTGGGGTTACCAATCTCTCTATACAATCTCTGTTTTTCTCTCGATAGCGTCCACATGTGAGGTGGGGTACCTCACCGAGGCGAGTTACCCGGTCAGCCACGGCGGGTAACCCGCTTAGCTGGGGTGAGTTTTCTCCATGTGAATGCTGGAGGTGGGCTGGGGTGAGGTTCATCCGGGCAATTAGCTCTGCATTCTTTTGTCAATATACGTTCTTAGCGACCACGCGATAGCATTTTAAACCTCACCCCAGCGCCCTGGGGTTGCATGTGAAGGCTAGCTTTTTTGGACCACGGGTAGGTGGGGGACTTCACCTGCCTGGGGTTTCCCACCACCACGTGAACAGGCCTTACACTGGGTTGAACACTGTTACATAGAGTTCATAAACGGTGTACCTCCGTTACAGAGACCTGGCTATAAGATCATTAAATTTAATGATACAGAATCTGCTATCATAGATTCTGAAATTATCAAACTCCCTAGCAAAGGGGTGAACTCACTCCCAGGAAGAATTTGTCCCATCAATCTTCCTCAGACCTAAAGAGTGGAGTAGACTATAGGATGATCTTCAATTTAAAGAAGTTAAACAATTTTATTGTTTATCGGCACTTCAAAATGGACGCACTTAAATCTCTGACAGATCGTATGACTCAAGGGTGCTTTATGGCATCCGTGGACATAAAGGATGCCTACTATACAGTACAAGTTGCAGTAGAACATCAAAAATACCTCAGATTTATGTGGAGGGACAAATTGTATCAATATACCTGCTTACCTAATGCTGGCATCAGCACCACGAATCTTAGCTTTACTAAACTCTTAAAACCAGTGTTTAGTTCACTGAGGCAAAAAGGCTACTTATCTTCGCGCAGCTCACTGGAAAACTTGAACCATTTACAGAGTTCAAAAAAGTTTGTCAAATCTCTGTAAAATGTCTACATTTCCTTTGTAAATTGCAATGTCTGTAAACGTGCACACTTACAGAGATTTTATGAACCCTATAAAATGTCTGTAGATTTGACCGCATTTTACGCTTCCAGACCCCATTAAATGTCTGTGAAATCTCCATGTTTTCTCTGTAACTTGTAAGCATAATTTACAGAGATTTCATAAACGCACGTAAAAATCCTTGTAAAATGTCAACATATTCTCTGTAAAAAAATACTCAAGGAAAAAAATTCTGTAAAACAGAGAACATAAAATCTCCATAAAATCTTCGTAAAAATCGAACTAAAATAACTGCATAAAATGTTAATGAAATGTACACAAATATAGTGCACATAAAGTTAATCAAAAGTGCGTGTAATGTTCGTAAAATATACACGGAGTAACCCATGAAATCTCAGCAAAATATTCACTTTTTCTCTGTAAAAGAGCAAGGGAAATAAACCCGGATGAAAATGCCTGAACACAAAATCCCAACAAAACTTCCGTGAAAAGTGAACAAAAGCAAGACCACAAAATGTTTGTAAAACGTCCATAAACAAAGATTAGTACACATAATGTATTCAAAAGGTATGTATTTTATTTCAAAATGTTAACATTTTCTTTGTAAAAAGAGAGCTAGCACTAAAGCAACATTAAAAACGCTAAAAACGTCAGTGGCCGTGTATTTTTAGGGCTGAGCTTTCTAGTTTATCGCCACTGAAAATTTAATTGCACGAAAAAAGGTATGCTTTCTATTTAAGCTGCCATAGAATTTGTTTAATTTACGTCACTTAGCTTTATAGCGTCTTATAAACACCAGCAAATAATATTTTCATTCCAAAACTCCTGTTGGCATAATTCACAACTACTGTTTTATTGGACACTGAACTGTATGAGCTGTCCCTTCCACCAGTTTAGAGGGATTAAACTTCTGTATACAGAGGGAAAGAGAGATTACATGTATGTTACACTGAACTGTATGCTGTGTGCCACCTGCCAGTTCAGAGGGGTTAAACTAGACAATTAGAGAGATATTTATGTTACACTGAACTGTATAAGGTGTGCCACCCACCAGTTCAGAGGGGTTAAACTAGACAGAGAGAAAGAGAGATTTTTGTTATACTGAACTGTATAAGGTGTGTCACCTGCCAGTTCAGAGGGATTAAACTAGACAGAGACAAAGAGAGATTACACGTATGTTACACTGAACTGCATGAGGTGTGCCGCCCGCCAGGTCAGAGGGGTTAAACTAGACAGAGAGAAAGAGAGATTTTTATGTTACACTGAACTGTATGGGGTGTGCTACTCGCCAGTTCAGAGGGGTTAAACTAGATAGAGAGAAAGAGAGATTACATATATTTTACACTGAATTGTATGAGGTCTCTTGAGAGGAAATAACTAGATAGAAAGAGTGACCTTTCTTTATGTTAAACTGAACTCTATGAGGTGTCACTCAGAGGCACACTGTACAGGGTTCGTACACTTTTTCAGGCCAAAAATTCAAGGACCTTTCAAGGACTTTCCAGGACCCTACTTAGAAATTTCAAGGACTTTTTTTAATGACAATTTTACCTCAAAACCAAGAAAAATGTTTGTGTTAACATCTATGTTTTGGGTTTACAGATAGTGCAGATGTTTTCAATATTTTTCGATCTTGTTCAATAAAAACCGAGGCCTTTCAAGGACCGAAAACGAAATTCAAGTACTTTTAAGGTCTTGAAATCGGACTCCTGAAATTCAAGGGTTTTCAAGACGCGTACGAACCCTGACTGTATATGTATATGTATATGTATATGTATATGTACACAAAGCCAGCACCCTCTCAGACACAATTAATTCAGTACTATGCAATTGGAGGATTCAACAAGCTAATGCTTATGATATACATGTAACTGTAAGATGTTTAATTTTCACCCTTAAGGAAATGCAAAATTCCAGGATGTCAAAAGGCTTTCTGCAGTTGACTGAAAGATGATCACAGAGCTGTCACTCATCAGGATAAAAGCCATACTGATGAATTTTCCCAGAGCAGAAATAGATTTTCAACGATTACCCAAAACCAATCCTTTGGCAATGAAGTTGGTGTCCTTGATACTCTCTGATGTGCTATTTTTTCTGTAAAAGAAAAAAAATACTAAAATTAATGAAAGAAAGAAAATACTATCTGCGTCAATTGGTCAACACTGGATAGCTCATCAATAAGGAAAGAATCAGTAGGTGCTACCGTATTTATTGACCTGGCTTGGCTGGACTAGGGACTGTTATTGGCTATGGAAAGCTTCGTTAACTTACATACTTGTACATTGTAATATCATACATTATGCCTTCAAGCAAAAGCATGGACATTAAGACTTGACTGTGGAGGTTATTTTATGCTCAGTATAGGCTTAGGGAGGCTCGCAACAGTTTCTTTTGGTCTTGAGGTGTACCTGTTGAAATCAAAATTTCCTTTAGAAGACAAGATTCGATTTCCTTGAAACTACAACATCTTTTCACTTCTTCTCATTGGTTTCCAATCAACAGCTGTTACCACAGCAACGGTAATGTGTGGGTTCTCACTTTGAAAAAGGTCAGTTATCTTGAAATCCAGTCAGAGTACAAACTACTCAAGTCACACAACTTATAGGCCAAATTAAAAAAAATATTTTCTAAGTCAAGTCAAGTCAAGTCATCTTTATTTAGGCAGGGTAGCCCTTTCACCACTAGGCTGGTATCAATAGGAGCGTTTTCGAGTAAATTGCAAACAAACGTTTAAGCTTTACAGGGAAGTGTTAAACTTTTATACTTTTCTTCTCTGTTCAAGGAATTATTATATCAGCAAAGCATTTTAAATTTATATTGAGCCTCCTAGGTGGCTGTGATTGTGAGATATTTAAGTATGAAAACGGCCAAATTTATGCAAATTAAGAGCTTTGTGAATTGTCTGTACCATTTTCAAACTTTAACATTTTACAATCACAGTTATCTAGGTGGCTGAATGTGAATTAAAAATCTTTGGCTACCATGACAATTTTTTGACCAGAGATCAAGGTGAAAGATTCATATTTTCTTGTAAAAATTGATGGTCAGTGTTAACTGAGAAAAAATCATGGAATGGTTTAGTAAGAGAACAAGCTAAAAAGATTACGTTCCATACTTTGTATCATGAAGATACACCTGCGTTTAAGGACATGATGAGAATTAAAGAGCCCAGATAAGTTCCCAGAAATTCTAAATGCTATTTAACCGGACATCTGGAAACAGAGCACAAAAATAGCTACTATTGATTGGCTAGCAGGACGAAAATGATTCGCATCAGGATACAGCTTTGTTGGAGGAACGGGAAAGCACTGCAACATTTTTCGTCAAGCAGAATTGTTGGGCATAATGTTTGATCAAAAGTAAACTCTATCCAACACTTGACCAAGCAAACATTGCTGGACAAACATCACCCCATTTGGTCGGCCAAACGGTCGAACAATGTTGGATTGAGCATAGTTAGGACATTGAATCCAACTGTGTTTGATAGTTTGGCCACAGCTTAAAAGAAATCACATGCCCATCACGCTGATGCGATGTTTTGTATGTTATACTTGATCAAGATTGCATAAGGTGCAACTTTAATTCTGAAGACAACAAAAGGTTCAATGGTCACCATCCATCATCATGTTATGTTACAGAATGTTCTTACCTTGATAACTTTTACTTTTCTTTGCAACTTGAGCATAAAGTAGTCTGTCATATACTGCACATGTAACTACATCTATTCAGCCGGAAGATTAAACAAAAAAGGATATGAAAGCCAAGTATACAGTTAAGAAATCAGAACGAAAATAAGAGCTTAAATATTTAGAAACATGTACATATTAACACAATACAAAAACAATTAATGCTACAATGGCCAAAAAACGCTGGGTTACACTGTACCGGTACTCATGGGTGAGCCACCTAAAGTACAGCCTATTGTGTTTAGATTAAAATACAATTCATAAAACACTAAGTTACACTGTAGTCATGGGTGTGCCACCTAAAGTACAGCCTATTGTGTTTATAGATTGAAATACATAACACACTGGGTTACACTGTACTCATGGGTGTGCCACCTAAAGTACAGACTATTGTGTTTAGATTAAAATACATAAAACACTGGGTTACACTGTACTCATGGGTGTGCCATCTAAAGTACAGCCTACAGTACCGCTCAAAAGTAAGTCACCAGTCACGTCGCGTTTCCTGCGCTACGCGATTCGCGTCGCGCGAGAGTCACTAAAGCGGAAATTGTTGGCATAAATTTTGGATGATTTTGCAACGTGACATCAATTAAATTCGCGTAACATTTTCCAAATGCAGCTATTGTTCTGCCGAATATGAGTCGTTCATACGTGTAGTTCACTTCTGTGCAAATAAATATAGCATCGTTGAGGTCATTACAAATCGAAAACTTGTAAACAAACCGACGAATGATCAATTGCGAATGATAAGCATAATTCGTTACTCCCGCTAGCGCTGAATTTAGTTGAATTTTTATCAGTTCAGTCGTCGATACGTTTAAATGGTCATGTTGTCTAAATTCGTTGAGGACATAATCAAGAGCTAGCTCGTCACAAGCAAATGACTAATGACCTGCCGGGTTACTGCATATGCTTTCGGATCGCAAATTTGCATAACACCGTAAAACTGTGTCTGTGTAATTTGAAACCTTCCACTCAATATGACCGAAAAATTCATGAGAAGCCAAGGAATAGAACCCGAGACAGAACGGAGTTTATTTTATTTCCTTCTTTGTGCACGAAAAATTTTATCATGGAGAAATCTGAAGTTCATTCTGGCAACGGTGAAGACGCATAAGTTTCTGTAGTTGTATGTGAAATGTTTTCTTTATTCGACACGCCGGCGCTCAATCGTATATTTTCTACTTCGAAAGACTGGAACTACATATATAATCAATATGATAATTCCAACTTAAGTGACTGTCAATATGTACACCAAGGTATTTAACACTTTGGGATTACTGTAAGATTTTGTCTGCTGGTGCTAACTGAGAATAAAGATTATAGTTTACTTTCTGCCGACGTTGAAAAAATAACATACTTAGTTTTACCTAAATTTAAATTCAATATATCACAGCAAAGCCAGTCAAAATATCGCTTAAATGGGTATTTATTTCACTCAATAGTTTATCAAGATCATTTCCAGATGCAGGTTAGTGATTTATCATCCGCATATAATCTAACCGAGAAGTAAACAGAAGCAATAGGAAAATCATCGATAAATATTAAAAATAAAAGAGGACCAAGGATCCTTAAGGAACCCCTGAAGATATTTCATTCAGCTCGGCTATAGCCCCATTTATGTAGACCTTTTGTTTCCTATTGGTAAGATATGATCGAAACCAATTATTTTCTCCATTTACTATTCCATAATAAGATAACTTGTTTAATAAAATTTGATGATTTACAGTATAAAAAGCTTTGCTTAGATCTAAAAATAAAGAAACTGCATAGTCCCTTTGTCAAGAGTGGAGGTAGTTTATTCCGCGATAAGATGTACTAAACAATCAATAGTAGTACTAGCAGGGTGGAAACCATAGTGCTTTGAAGTAAGAATAATAATAAGAAGATAAGCGATCCTTAGTAAACAGACAGGTGAAACCGGACGTTTTATTGCGATGAGACACCTGTTCAGAAGAACTCGTCACCTGAGAAATTCAGAATTCAGTTTAGCTAAATTAGGATAGGAAAAAAAAAACTCTACCTCTTTGCTAGCTTGTTGTGATCAATGTACTTCGTTTCTGCAAATATCACAACCGGTTTTTAGAATTCACCTGAATTTTCCACTAAACGACGACAAATCAATCAAAGAAAGGAAAAGCAAAACAATATAACGACAACGCCCTTGCGATGTAGAAAATGTCCGTCCGGACCGAGGACTTAAACCACCTCGGGAATTTAACTGAAACTTTGATAAGGAGACAAAGACTTTGCCATCGCAGTTGTTTATAACATTCTACAACGTAATTATGTTGTCGCAGGAGAAACTACGTCGATGCATAAGGTAAGCATAATACTTTCACTCAGAAATAATAATAATAATAATAATAATAATAATAATAATAATACTAATAATAATAATGATGATGATGCTAATAATAATAATGATAATGATGATGATGATAATAATAATACCTGGCAAGAGAGATTAAAAGGATCTGGAAATCAAGGCCAAAAGTGGTGCCAGTGGTTGTAGGCGCATTAGGTTCAGTGTCAAAAAAGCTGGCAGGCCACTTAGAGCAACTAGGAAATACAAACCGAACAAGAACGATGCAAAAGTCGGCACTCCTCGGATCGGCACATATCCTCAGAAAAGTGCTGGAAGTCTGAGGCCTCGGGATGAGACTTGACTGGATATTTCTTCCCAGGGAAAATCCCTGTGCTAAATTCTAAATAATAATAATAATAATAATAATAATTAAATAACAATATATAATTATAATAAGAACCTTCCCAGAATCCTTTGCAGCTGGAAAATCGTCAATCCCAAATAATTTTGTCAGTTTGAGGGCAGCAAGACCCCCACGTTGTCTAGAAATAAGTCTTACCATAAACTAATTATTGTACAAGACTAAGGGCGATGACGTCATTGGTCACGTGACATTGTTCACAAGTGCGTTTTTGCTCACTGTGACGAAATTATTTTGTTATTGAAAAAGCAGTCAACGTGGTTTGAAGCACAATTGTGTGAACCATTTCGGACTGCCCGGGTACCGAACAAAATATAAATATTAAGGGAGGTATATACAATTTTCAAAAAGTGGGAGTCTGGGTACAAGTGCTATCTCGTGTTGCATTAAACGCGAGGAAACAAAAATTTGGATATTGGTAGATATTTTTATGAAATATACATTTTTGTCATTTTTAATGCTGTGACGTCATCGGTCACGTGACCAGAACGGACCGAAGTTTAATATTCGCTCTAAAAGTTTACTAGAACCTTTCTCCAAGAATATTTTAAAGCGAAGTTGTAGTTTAATAAATAGTGTTTTAAAAAATGGCCATGATTACTTTTTCCTAAAAAAGTGCGGCAGTAGAAAATCTAACTGAAAAGTTTGTCAGCTTCCTGCGCAACGACCATTTGAGGTAGGAATAAAAGAAAATTTTGCCTAAGGCTTGAGAGTATGCTCTTTATGATGGCGTTGTCACTTTCTTCTAATTTCAGTTGCTTTTGGCGAGGATCGACGTTTAAGACTTTTTTCAGAGGAGAGGGCCTGGAGGAAAGAACGAAAACGAGGCTATACTTTCGCGCGCTTTTTGTTCACTGCGACGCCGCGCCACAAAAGGTTAGCTAGAAAAAAAATTCCAAGGACTGGACAACGGACTGGACTTGCATTTTCTTTAAACGGAACTTTTGACGACTTTTTTAATTATTTTTTTTATGGCTGCTGTCTGCTCAGGGACAATGTATACTTGAGAAGGTAAGTTGATACAGATAGTTGTTGCTGTTTGTTAAAAAACAAAACAAAAACAAAAGCGCGTTTGTGGTACACTTAAATGCACTTCCCACCTAAAAAGTGTTGTTTAATTCTTGAAATTATAAAACTTAAAACAAGAAGTTGCAGCAATGCGAATGAAATCAGATTAATGCTAACATTAAATGAAACAATTTAAGTTGCTTAAGGCAACCGATGCAAGCTCAGTAATTTTACTAAATACGATATTTGAAGGTTAAAAACGTATCTTAAACAGTGACGGAATAAATGATTACTTTATTTTCAACCGGAACTTAAAACGTTACCTTCATTCGCACAGACATCAAAACTTTATTTTATACTGTCCATGAACTAAATTCCCTACTACAATTATAACAAAGTGTACAATAAAGCCATTATTCAAAGTATTGCCTAAGAAAAATAGCTGTGCATAAACAAATACTGGAACAGTTCGTGCTTTCAAATGGATTACCCTAATGAATTACACGATTCCGACACATAAGTTTAATTTGAGTGGCGAAACATTTTGTTGTATCTGAAAAATAACTGTACTAAAAAAAACGTTTTCACAGAGGTTGTAATGCATGGGGGTTCACATAATTTAATTCAGTTTTATAAAGCTAAAAATTGTATGTCAAAGATTCAGCAGAAACAGAGAAAAGTTTTAGAATCACGGCTGTTTGTGCGAGTTCGTGTACGTGCGCGCTAAACGCGGAAAGTACCTAAGCTTAATAACTCTGAAGACGTCAAGTACTTAAGTTTATGTCAAAACCGACCAAGAACCAGTCGAAAAAAACAAAGAAATATTAGCAAATACTTGTTTTAATAGATTTGGCAGTTTTACAAAGTGTTACGCTTCTGGTTTGTGGCACCTATTTACAAAGGTAGTCTGACGAAAAACCTTTTTACAACAATGTTTAAATTATAAGCTTAAGCTTACGGTAAATTTCATTTGAATCTATTTTTTAAATTGAGGGGAAATTAAAATGTAATTTGCTATAAGAATGGGTCCAACACAGAAATCCTGAAAACCTCCTTCACAAACAAACTGACGATAAACTTGAAAACCAAATTTGAGAGTAGGCTTAACTTCTTGCCGAGCCATACAAAAGTTGGGCACATAAACAAAGACAACGCTTATCTGGCTTATCGGTCGACCGTAAGGTTTTTGAAGAAAACGACTAAATAAAAGGTCAACGGGAAATACCTTCTCCAATCGTCGAAAAGGCTACATCGGGCCACTGCGTAAATCGCACATCCTTCGTCTTTAGTCATGCTCAAAGCACGGCGGGAAAATTTATGTGTTGTCGAATGCAGTCGCGGCACGAATACAATCCCTTTCACAACGCTTTAGATACATCCAAAAAGCCGTCCATCAAGCCTTGATATAATTCTTCCCAGAGTGGCCAGTTAAAAATATTTTCACAGTCTAACACATCTTCAGGTGACCTAGTCGAAGTGGCGCAACAAGAGAGTCGAACGAGGTGTCGCACAGCGTTCATGTGCTCGTTAATCCACTGACTTGGTCTAAGGTTTTATGAGACAGGATGAACCAAATTTCAAAATAATTTCATCGTTTTGAATGTAGTTAAGATTCGGACTAGAAATTTCCCATTACTTTGTTAAACTTGACCGCAAATACCACTTTCACCACAGCTACGGCGCTGTCACAAGCAAACCGTCGCTTCGTTTCAGAAGGTCGATTCACTTACTGTGATTGGTTAAACAAAATGACGTGTGAATCGCGAGGTGTGGAGAATCTACGATTCGATGACAAACGTAGCGGGCAATGTCTTCCTTCGTAATTTTAACCAGATAAAAAAAATTGCAAAACATTTAAGTTTTGGTTTATCGTGAACTAAAAAAACTGCGGATCTCTCTCTCTCTCTCTCTCTCTCTCTCTCTCTCTCTCTCTCTCTCTCTCTCTCTCTCTCTCTCTCTCTCTCTCTCTCTCTCTCTCTCTCTCTCTCTCTCTCTCTCTCTCTCTCTCTTATGAGTGTTCACACGTGTACACACGCTGAAAGCGACTCTTAAACAAATCGGACTATTTGCTCAAAATAGTACGTTCTACGATGGAAAATTCTACGCTAAAGGATTGTTTATCATATGATAGTACTTTAAATTACTTTCTTTGGTCAAGTAATGTTGACTCACTCAAGATTTTGGTGTCGGAAATTTTGAAGAACACGGCGATTGCTTCAGCCGAGGTGAACGAAGATAAACATCACAAAATGCTCTCGTTCAAGGCCGCGGACTGCACAATTAAATTGTACACTACTACAAAGAAGATCATTATTCAAGGTTCTGGCAGTGCAAGTTTGACAAAGGCATTCTCCGACTTTTTGAACGTTAAAGACAACGGAGATGAAGCAAGGAATAGTAATAATGGCGGCCAGCAAAGCGAAGCTCCGGCAGCAGATGAACATATTGAGACGTATGCAATAGAACAATTAGATCCGGCGGATGCTTTGACTACTACAAGTCAGGATAAGGTAAAATCTGATTTACAACTAATAAAAGAGGAGATAAAGATGATGAAAAATGATATCTCATATATTTTGAATGATGGCGGGAAAATTAACATATCTTCTGCTGGTGCTGCTGAAACTGAAAATTTGAATTTCAAATTACAGGAAGAGAATAATCTACTTCGTAATCAACTGAAAGTCGCGAAAGATAATCTAGCCGAGCTGAAGGAAGTGATAGGAACTCTTGAAAGCGAAAAATCAACTCTTATTTCAACGATAAGAATTTTGCAACGAAATGATTTAAAGCTCAGTCAAGATGAGGCATATAATTTTACGGCTGTTGGGTCAATAACAGAAGCTGTCACGCCATCAGAAGCAGTCACGCAAACAAGTATCCCTGTTGTTAGACCTGCAAAGAAAACCAATCAAAACGGCAAAAAGAACCAGAGCCAGAAGAAGAACCAGAAAGGCAGTGGCAACAGAAAAGATGAGAAAAAAGAGCAGGAACACGGCCCGCAGTATACATTGTTAGAATCAAGTAACTCACGGCCCGGCACAAGCTTCAATCGGCAATCTGACCAACAAGATTCAGAAAATCGGGTAGTTATTCTTGGCGATTCTACTGTGAAGGGATTACAATGGTGGAAAATGTCAAAAAATAACACTAAAGTTCAGATGAG
>JAEMWC010000447.1:170000-180000 GCA_016490735.1 Pachyseris speciosa | reverse complement strand
GATTAAACCGAATGTTAAGTTTCAATTTATTTAATTTACCTCACTGTCCTGTGTTGTAGAGGTTTCTACAACTTGAAAATACGCAAGCTTCAGTAAAGTAAAAACAAGCAACCTCAGAAGTAGCAAACGGTTTGTCCAAAACAAAATGAGCTCCTTCCACAGAGTTTGAGCTACTCGTTTCTCCCATTATTGCCGGTGAACTGTTAAGTGACCTATCTTGGTGAGATGCAAGATGCCGCGGTAAAGTGAAAGCCTTTGAAGCGTTAAATTATTTTGTTTTTAACCACACAATCGATCCAAGTTTGATGCTTTTCCTGAGAAAATCTTTCCTTCTCCCTTTTATCACTTGAAAATTCACCATCCGGAATATCTTTTGACAAGTTCTTGATTTGATACATTTTACACGAATTGAAAGACAAACTTCAATCGAAGAAGATGAAGTTGTTTTGCTCAAATTGAAGAAACCAACTGAACGTGAAATTACGAGCCGCAGAAAGCGCGCGAAAAATTAAGCCTCGGTTTGGTTTGGGTGTCCTACACCTTGAGCTTGCGATCCAATCGAAAGCGAGTACTAGGTCAGTGGTCAACTTCTAAAAACAGCTGACCTCGATGAGGTCTTGTCTCGAGCCCGTGATATGGTCACGTGACACTGGTCAGCGGATACCTTGTTTTTACAGGTGTCAATTGGCTATAAGATGGATGCCCATTAAGTTGCCCAGTATCAAAGACGTACGCTGTAAACTAGCTGGTCAGCTGGGCCAGGTGGAGTATGGCCGCCATGTTGGATTATTATGATTAGAGCGGTTTTCAATTGAGTGTCGAAAGTAATTATGGTTTTGCTTTGGTTTTGCATTGCGTCGCTTTGTGATTGGCCAGGAAAACTCGCGCCACTTTCATAACCAATGAGAAGCAAAACCAAAACCAATTGTGACTTGCACGCGCGTATTTTCCCGCGCCTTACATCGGCTACATGTAATTGCTTCGTATTCTGATTGGGTCATTGCACTGCTTACTTCTGTTGTGATTGGCTGGAGTAATTGCTTTGCTTTTGTTTTTACGACACTCAATTGAAAAGCGATCTATTATTAGGGTATTATTAATTATTGTGCGACTCCGTCGTCGTCGTGCGGTCGCGCCCACGAGCAATACCGCAAGCCATTTTTACCATGAGAAAAGCAGTTGACGGGTTTCTATAGGTATGGTGCTCCGCTAATATATAGATTTAGCCAAGCCTAAAAGCGGAGCTCCACGATTATTATTATTTTTTACTGGTATTGAGCAACACCGCATGGCTTTCCTTGCGCCAATATTTTATGTTTAGAGCAGTCAACAGGAATTGACTGCAGTTTAAGAACATTACAAGAAAATAATACAGTCGACAAGTTTAGCAATCAAAGAACGATCAAATATTTTCATCCGACATCGTTGGACAAGCATGTTTGAAGGTTTAGCCACTCCTCCCAGTAGTGCATTAAATGGCTTTCCATGTTTGATCAAACATTTTCATCCAAAATTTCGCATTACGAACAAATTTCTGATCGTTTAGCCACTCCAACAAAAAAATCGCGTACAAACGGTAAAAAGCAACCAAATGAACCGCATAACGTCGAAAATTTCAGCGATAATACGCAAAAATATTCTTTTGGACACGCTTGGTTCGTTGTTTGGTCAAACGTTATGCGTTCAGCCACATACGTTATGTGTGACAAACAAGATGTTGGATGAAAATATTTGATCTTTTATCCGGGGCATAACAAACATATTTCGTTGAAAGTTATGCTTAGACATAAGCTTAAATGTCGTAGAAAAGAGAAAAAGGAAAACAATCCTGATAGTTTGGATAGGTAATCGCATGGGGATGAGTCTAAAATTAAGGATTAATGTCACTTGTGTTTTCAGAAATTTGCTGAAATTGCCCTCGTCGCGCAAAACATAAGTGATACTTTACGAGGACTCATTGCGATTACGAGTTAATAACATAAGGGCAAACGTTTCTTTCAGTTCTTAACACTGTAGAAACACAGACGTCGACAACCATGTACAGTCAGAATTAACGTCTCGTTCGCTCGCGAGCAAAACAACAAACAAACAATTCGACTAGCTACTTCTTTGTGTCCAAAACGAGTAGATTGTTATTTATATCCATTCGAGACAAAATACAAGTTTCTTTCCTGAACAAAGCAACAACAACTAAACCAAATGCTAAGCTTCAATTTATTCAAGTTACCTGTGTTGTCCAACTTTCAACCACTTGAAAATACGCTTCGATCCACTTTAGTAAAAACACGCATCTACAAAAATAGCAAACGGTTTGTCCAAAGAAGAACTTCTTCCACCAAGTTTGAGTTACTCGTTCCTCCCATTAATGCCGGTGAATTAATTGTTAAGTGAACTTTCTGCCAGAACTCTTTTCCAGAGAAAAATCTTTTCCTCTTCCATTTTATCAGTTGAAAATTCACCTTCCGGAGTATCTTTTAAGTAGTTCTTGATTTTTATGCCTTTCACGCGAATTAAAAGACAGAATTTCGAAGGAGATGAAGTTGTTTTGCTCAAAATGAAGAAACCAACTGAATGTGAAATCTCGAGCCGCAGAAAGCGCGCGAAAAATGAAGCCTCGTTTTGACTTGGGTGTCTCGTTTTGGTTAAGTTAACCTGACTTGAGCCTGCGATGCAATCGAAAACCATTACCTGGTCAGCGATCAACTTAAAAAAAACCGCTGACCTCGATGAGCTCTAAACTTGAGACTGCGATATGGCCACGTGATACTGGTCAGCGGAAACCTTGTTTGACAGCTGTCAATTGGCCATGACACGGATGCCGTATATGAAAGATATACACTGTAAACTAGGCGATCAGCTGGAGTATGGCCGCCATGTTGGATTATTATGTTTAATATTAGGATATTATTAATTATTGGGTGACGTCGTCGTCGTCGTGCGCGCCCACGAGCAATACCGCTAACCATTTTTACCATGACAAAAACAGTTGACGGGTTTCTATAGGTATGGTGCTCCGCTTGGCAGCGCTTCGGGCCGCCGGAGCTCCGCTATAAATCATGCACAAATTATCTCGAAAATGACAATATATGCACTTGTACAAACCCTATATGTATTTTAAAGCTACGCTGAATGTAACTATTGACACTTATTTGACTACTGACCTGCTTTGAAATTCTAGTCTAAACAAGTTCTCATGTAAAGGGGGTCTAAATCGAAAATTCTATGTTGGAACTCTTCGTGACATTTCCCCTTCGAAACGTTTCAGTTTCGCCGGAGGCCATAAAACGATCTGAGAACAGGTGAAACGATCGGCTTTTAACTGTTTTCCTTATTTGGTTATTTTTTGTGAGACCAGCGCTAGTTGCCCAACCGCTGAGTGGAAAATTGCACAAATGGATATGGCAAGCTCCGACTAGTGAGAAAAACACACGCCGGCCGGCTAAAATTATCAGACGCAATTTAAATTATTCGGGATGAGTTTTCGCTCTAGCTATCCATGTCGGCTTCATAAAGACTCCTCTATTGCTTTTTGGTTACCAGTGTGCTTTACTTAGCGAAAGTTAAACAAAACGTTGACAGGTGACCGTGCAGAGGGAAGTTCAAAACCTGCAAACTGGACACCGAGAAAGCCATTATGATTAGACAGGCCACTCTGTTATGAATGACATTAATGATTGGAATTAATGGACTAGGAAATGCACCAATCGATGCGAAACTTACAATATTTGACTTTCGAAGTTTGGGTTTTTTAAATTGGGATTATCACTGGTAGGTGAAGACTTCCAAACGGAACTCGGAGAGAAGTTTGAAAAATGTCAAACAACAGCAGCTATCATTTGAAGAACGACTCAAAAGCTGATGGGTTCACGTACGAGGGCCAAACTTCTCGGCCTGAAACCATTGTCGTCCTAAACTGTGTTTTGAATGGTCCTCTGATACTCATTTCCATCGCTGGCAACATTTTGGTGTTGGTCGCCATTTTAAGAACTCCTTCACTTCATTTGTCCTCAAACGTTTTCTTATGCAGTCTTGCTGTGTCAGATCTCCTTGTTGGGCTTGTCGTGCAGCCAGTTTACATTGCTTATAACCTCCACTCCTCTAACAGTTCACTACTGCGTGCTTACAACATGTTGGCAGTTTCACTTTGTGGCGCCTCTCTTGTCATGATGACCATAATAAGCGTGGATCGGCTTTTGGCTCTTAGCTATCACATGCGATACCCGAACTTGATGACTGAAAAACGTTCTATTTATATATCGGCTATTTTTTGGTTCACAGGCCTAATTTCGTCGTGCATTATTTTTTGGAGCAAAACTGTTTTCTTTCTCTTCATAGCCGTTTGCATTATCATGTGTCTGTTGATTTCTTCTTATTCTTACACAAGAATTTATTTCACGGTTCGCCGGCACAAGGCGCAGATTCAAGCTCAACAGTTAGCTGTCCAAAGTTTGAATACACAACGAAATCCGATCACCATGCTTCAGTCGAAGAGAAGTGCCGTAAATACGTTTATATATTACATTTGTATGATTCTGTGTTACTGTCCAGTGATGATTCAGTCGAATTTACGGGCCTTGGGTATTTTAGGTACGAAGCAGATATTGGCTTGGGCGTTTGTAGAAACTCTAGCATTTATGAACTCCTCAATCAACCCATTTTTGTATTGTTGGCGAGCTCGTGAGTTGCGAACGGCAGTTATTAAAACACTCCGAAACATTTTCCCTCAAGAAACAGCGGAAAACGAATGACTGTTGCTTCATTGGATGTTTTCTTAACTTTATTTAGTTTAATGTTTGTAAGGAAAATAATGCTTTATAGATAATTCCTAATTTATTGTATTTCATAATAAATTTTCGATATCACGCGCACTCTGATTGGTTAAAACAACGTGCTTTATGAGAGTACAGATGCACGGCCAGCTACGGTGTCGCGCCATCGATCGGCTCGCTTAAAACATAATGGAAATTATTTCTTTCTATCCTGTCCTGAGCCGCTTTTCCACTATGTATATAAGCAAATCGCCACGAATTTAAATTTATATTTATTAATAGTGTGTTACTTTTCTCGTTGTGCTTGTATTTTGCTTTTGTTGTTGTGTTTGTCGTGTCCATAATCAAAGTAGGTAATGTGATGCACTTTAATTTAATTAATTATATCTCAATAAAATCTTGAAAACAATCGACCCAAATGAAAACCGGCCGACTAATTTCCGAATTTTTTTCTCGGTTTTTATGTTTACTCAGACGTGTTGTATGAGTTGGAAAACGAGTATGAAAACGAGTTGTTAGCCTCAATGGATTCAATCTCTTACCCAGAGTCCTCGGGCTCTTTGGTCAGCGGGTGGACGCCCGGAGAGACTCTGGGATAATGGACTCCATTTTCCCAGAAAATCTGGAGTTGCGGTCTCAGTGCGCATGCTTGGAGAGACTTAACGAACTTTCTATTTACGAGCAGTGTTAGAATGAATTTGAAGACGTTGAGCGGTCGTATTCCACAGGTAACAGGTACAGTTCACTGTTTTATTGATTGGTAACTAAGCCAAACAGTGTGCCCTCAATCTGAAAGAAATTTTGTGCTTGTATTCTGCTTCTGTTGTTATGTTTGTCGTGTACACAATCAAGGTCACTGCAGCCGCTCGTAACACGGAAAAGCGTAGCCTTATTTGGAAGAGTAAATGCGTCGTACAAAATATGAAGTTAGCTGTAGCTAATGCTGTTTAAAATTCGTAAACTTTATACCAGCTCGGGATTCGGGCGGGGAATGAGATTCTGTCCCCTTAAATTGCCTTTCATTTTTTTTTTCTTTTTAATTTTAATTTCGGTTAAGGGATTAGAGTAGATGAGACTGCGTTAGATTACTCAAGTTTCATGTAAGAGACACCTACCACATGCCCAATCATTGGCCAGCAATATTACATAACAGGTTACCATAACGACAGATCACCTAATAGGAAAAAAAAACTAATGTTGCGTTCAACTGATTTTATCTCAAATACCGGCTCAATGTTCTCCATTTTTATTACCGGGCGATAACCAGCATGTTTGTGTTAATCGTTTTTAAAACATTCGTGGTAAGGGATTCAGATTCCCATTTGTAGGTTAGTGTAAACCCCGTCCCACAGATTATTCTAAACTTTTCAAAAGGTTGGTCTTGACATTCTTGTCACTTTTCAACGATAAAAAAAATAGGTGTCACTAGCTAGTTATTAATTATATGTGAACTATTCTGGCGGATAGGCTGAACTCTTGAACGCCTCCAATCTTAAACGAAGAAAGAGGAAAACAATCAGATTCCACAATACCTATTTTACCAAGTTGAAAAGAAAAGTAAGGAAAAACTGTTAAGTGCAGTAACTATTTCCGTACCATGTTTTAATTTAAAAAAATTACAAGGGAAATTGAAACGTGCAAACAAACGTTCTGGGGCGTACGTGCTAAAGAGACGAGTTTGCTGACAGAATAGTAAGACAGTAAATAATAATATGGGAGCGATGATGATGTTACTGTTTGGAGAGAAAATGAAACAGCTGCGAACTGACAAAGAGCAACGGTGAAGATTGACTAAATATAAGACAAACATATTTGTTTTTTGGTCTAAGTAAATGTCGCCGCCGTAACTTTATTCTTCTGCTTTCGGAGTAGCAAATACAGCGTTTAAACTTCGCAAATTTTGTCTGTTCGGAATTCTGGAGGGGAACAAGATTCTGTTCCCTTAGTCATTCTTTGGTTTAGTTATTTTATTCAACAATTAAAAAAACAAACAGGTGTCACTAATAGAGTTATTAAGTTGTGTTAACTATGACGGCGGATGGAATAAATGTTTGAAATTCAAAATAAAGAAAGGAAAGGAAAATATAAACATAACATCCACTCCAACGATTTTAAAGAAAAGGGAAGCTCAAGCGTGGAAATAAACTTTCTGGTGCGTATATGATAATAAGATAGCTTCACTGACAGAATTGTGAGACGGTTAATAATAATATGGGAGCGATAATATAAATGGGTCATGGAATCGGTAACATCCGCGAATACGAATCGAAGTGTTCTTGACTAGGAAAATTGTCGCCAAATACGACCATAAAAAAAGTTTTCTGCAGGTATAAGCGAAATGTCACCACAGTCGCTCGTAACGCTAAAAAAAGTAATTCTTCCATTTCCAGAAGAGCAGATCAGCTTGATCGCTTAAAATACGAGACAATCTTTTTTTCAAAATCAGTCACTTTATGTCAGTTCGAAATTCTTGCGGGAAATAGTATTCTTTGTGGCCCTTCATCTTTCTTTGGCGTAAATTTCGGTTAAAGGATTCGAATACATCAGACTGTGCTAGATTACTCAATTTTTCATAGAATGACACCTGTCGTTGACTAAAATTTGGTTAACTAGTTATGAAAACTTTTATAACATAACAGGTTACCATAGCAACAGTATAGCCTGCAAGAAACACCTCCGATTTTAGGTTAATTGACAATAACTCAAACGCTAGCTCAGTGTTCCCCGTTTTTATTACAGGACGATAATTAGTATGTTAATCAGTTAACATTTTTGCAAAGTTAAATTAAACATTCGTGGGAAGGTACGGAGGCAATCAGCGAACTACAACGGAGAAGAGCCTAAATGTTTGAAATTCAAAATAAGAAAAGTCAGACTCCAAAAAACCCACTCTAACAATTTAAAAGAAAAACAAAGATCGACAGTTCAGTGTAGTAGCCAGTCTTTCTGTATCGGAGTCTAATTAAAAAAAAGAATGACAAGGGAAGCTCGAGCGTAGAAATAAACTTGCTGGTGTGTGTATGCTAATGAACCGTGGCGGCCAAAATTTGACTAAAATAACAACAACAAAAAAATACAAACAAAACAAAACAATACAAAAAAAAAAAAAAACAACAACAACAAATTATCAAGTTGTGGTACATTAGTCAAATTTTCATATCAAAGGGTTTTATGTGGCTAACGCCGGTTTCCTGCTCTTTCCAAAGATTTACTTTCACGGATCATTACTACCACACTTCCTATGTTGATACTACCTTTATTCCAACCTCGTTCCCAGGGCTTTGCTCTCACTGGGAACAAGGTTGCCCTTATTCGCCTTTGTTGCCCCACTTTGTTAAATACTTTATTATAGAAAATTAACGATGCACTTTTTTAATGCGATTAAAAGAAATGGGTTAAGTTAATGCATCTTAATTTACGTCGATGTTAATTTAAATCCACTATTTTCCATCATTGTTCTTTTTTTTATAGCACCCAATAACAAAACCTCGTCTAGTCATAGCTCCTCTTGGAATGCCTTGGAGTCGCTTTCTGACAGTTCTTCTTTAAGAACTGAGTTCAAAATGTCTTTCGACTGGTATTCCACCTTTTGCTGTTCATTTAGAGAAAATACGCAATCATTTGCACTAAAAGTCAGACAACAATGCGAAAATACGTTCATTTGCGCCAAACGGCATTCAGTTGTGCGAAATTCACACTCAACAAGAATATCTGCATAATTGTAAACATTCAATTCAGTTTCAAGACTTTCATTTACGTCTTACGAGATTCAAAGTCGACAAAGCAACTTTCATTTGCGCGCATTGTAAATTCAATAACATCAAAAGAATATTGTTTTGCGTGATCGGGCATTCATGTTTTAATGGCGAGGAAATTAAGGGCTAATAACGTACTTTGCATTTATGTTCAAAGTTCCCTTCATTTGTTTTCTCATAATTCATACTGATTATGCAACGTTTTTATTTTGAAAAAAGATTTTTGCGAAATGAATGTAAAAGACACTCTATTGTTTGTACAAGCGCGCTAATGATTATCAATAAAATTGTATTAGTTGTTCATGGCGCAAATAAACGTATTTTCGCATTATTGTCTTACTTTTAGTGCAAATGATTGCGTATTTTCTGTAAATGAACAGCAAAAGGTGTCGTATTGATCCGTTTCCCTGAGGGGATAGCTAACTTCTTCCATCTTTCTTCTTAAAATTTCCATGGCCCGTTCATCCTCCGTCTTCACGGCCGGTCACTATAAGTTATGGGGATTTCCAGGCCGCCTTTAGATATGTATTTTGAGACGTTTGTATTGTATTTGTTAGGCAAACATTGTTTTCAAAAAATTCGCGTTATTTAAATTTTGATGTATGTAAACCTAACTTTTGGAAAATTTGCTTTAATTTTGTGTAATGTGAATTTTCTTCGCTTTTTCAAGTGCAATATTAATTTCCTGTAATGCGTTGTTTTCAGTTTCTCCAGGAAAGATTGTAAGTCCCAAGGGAAATTGAAAACAGTACTTGTGCAAAAATTTAGTGGGACGAACAAAGTGCATTATATGGGAGATGTGGAAGTGCGAATAGTTATGTGAAACACATATGCACACCTGGTCATTGATTCACAAGTTACAATTATGTAAGCTTTTGTTATATAACAGATTACCTTAGCAACAGTAGAACCTCTAAGAAACATTCCTAATTTTAGGCTAAAAATATAGATCAGAAAAGAAAAACCACATTTTATTACCGGACGATAGTCAGTATGTTACTGCGAAACTTTTAGATAGCTAAATCATTCGTGGGACGGGATTCAGAGTCACGTTATCAATTTTCCAGAATTGGAGTTGACTTATTATTATTTGCACGAACAGATGCCCAAACTGTGCACCCTCTATGAATATTCAAAACTTGTAATCAAAATGTTTTGCATCTGTATTGTGTTTGCAAGCTTCAAGTACAGTTTGTAACCTTGAGTAATCAGTGTGTAAGTAGATGTAATGAAATGCGTAATGCACATGTCATCGGCTTCCCCGTGGGGTCGACTCCCGGGCCTACAAGGGAGATATGTGGGGGAAAATGAGGAGATGGATGGGATTCTTTGCCCGAGGGTAGGGGAAAATCTTGACATTGTTTTACGATCAAACATTAGGGGGTGGGGTAATTCACAAGTTTGAAAAGGATGTCACGGGGATTTTCAGCTGAGAGACACCTCACCCAGGGGGCTTTGTCTAGAGAGATTCCCCGA
>JAEMWC010000447.1:117500-165000 GCA_016490735.1 Pachyseris speciosa | reverse complement strand
TGCTATAATTTGCATGATCTCGTTTATATTTTCCTTGATAATGGAGTCATGACTACTCCGAAACGTCGGATTTTATAGTTCGTTTTTACAGTTTTATGTTTTAAGAAAATTCTTTTAATACGAATTTTAAAACGCGATAATCAACTACACTTGTTCAGAAGACTTGAACAGTGTAGCAGGAAACAGATCAACTGCGATGGTTCGATTGAATTTCTTCGACTCTGTCAGAATTTCGATCTCACGCCAACATTGGCCAATATTGACAAAGAAAGGAGCTCTAAATGGAAGCAGTCATCGGAAGCCTTCGAAAGGAATGTTATCTCAGAAGAGCTTAAAGAAAAGATCAAATACAGCGCATCTCTGAAGCACGAAATCAACTCCATCTACGACGAGATTCGAAGAAGCTGCCGTCTGTTCCGTTATGCCTCCATTTTACGCACAATGGTCAACCTTAGAAACAAACACTATCAGGAGGTCATGAGCACTCACACAAAGAAGATCGCAAGGCTACTCTGCAAAGAAACGGATGTTGATGAACATATACAGAACATATCGTCCTACGATGTCTCTTTTTTCCAGAAATTGGTTTTGTGTCGGGGCTTGAAATTTGCCTTACCCCAACGGGTCTCATCGATTGAAGTGAAAGCGAGCTTTGAGAAGGCTTACTGGAGCCTTGAACCTCATCTCGAAAACGATGATTTGAAAGAATTGGCGGCCGCAACCCTACGATCCGTAGCACTGAACTACATCCAGCACAAAGTACAGAAGCCTTCCAAGACACTTCTGCTTGCCATCGAACAATTGAAACAACGTGACGACATCGTCATCACCAAACCAGATAAAGGATCAGGAGTGGTGGTAATGGACAAGCCCGAATATCTACGACTATTATCCGAAGCATCCATCATAAATAATAATAATAATAATAATAATAATAATAATAATAATAATAATAATAATAATAATAATAATTTAGGACTTATATAGGGCATTTTCCATGTGTATATGTTCAAATGCGCTTTACTAGCAGAATAAATTGGAATTTGGAAATGTTGGTTTTTGTGGAGAGGGGAAAACCGGAGAACCCGGAGAAAAACCTCTTGGAGCAAAGAAGAGAACCAACAACAAACTCAAGCAACATATGACGCCGAGTCCGGGAATCGAACCCGGGCCACATTGGTGGAAAGCGAGTGCTCTCACCACTGCGCCATCCCTGCTCCCCATTTACTGGCAATCAAATTCTTTTCTAAAGAAATTAGAACAGAAATTGAGACACCACAAAAGAAATTGAAGCAACAGAACAGAATTTAAGACATGAGAAATGAAATGAAGACACTAAAACGGAAATTGAAGCAACAGAACAAAAATTACGAAACAATTAACAACCGATCCAATTTCTGTTCTGTTGCTTCAATTTCTATTCTGATTGGGGTGTGGCTTAAATGGGAAACCGAGTAGAACCTGGGTAAGAACTACAATAGTTCTACATTATAATTTATAAACACAAATGCGATGACTAAGTTATTGCGTAAAGAAAAATTCCTTATTTGAAATGGCTTCTCCTTGTTAGAGGACGTTCAAGAAATTATAGCGGAGGGTTGGAGCAACACATGTACAACGACCAATACCATAATGAATGGCAACGAGACATCAGCACGCCGCCATAAAAGTACAGAGGTTTCTCAGTTAGATCCAGGCAGATACGCGCCCTCAAAGAGTAATTCAAAATTTTTGTTTTCGACTTACCCAGCTAGAACTGTTCCCGGATCACCTTCGTCTGTAGGAACAATGCTTATAGGTTACCCAAGGTGTAGACAGGCCAAACACGATAGGAAATTCAAACACCTTCAAAGTTTAGCTCAAACAAGTACATTTAGACCTCCTTTGCTTTTAGCAAGGGCTGGTTTTGTATTAGGTGGATTTGTTCATTAGAATCTGCTTGAGATTAGGCACTGATGGGCGAAATTCTGTAACAAAAGGCAAAATTCGTTTGCGTGTTTTTTGTTTATTTTGTAGAGCCGACATTCCATCACTATAATTAACTTCCAGGGTCATCATTGTTCACAAGGTTATCTGGATAACATTTCGTTTAAGTAGAGCAATGTTTTCTTATTTACTTTTGAAGAGTTAGTTCTAAGTTTGATAGTTTGCTGACGTCCGGGTGGGTGACAGGAGTTAAAGGGCGTGTATTGGAGAGTCTCTTTCGGTTTGAAGTGGTTGCGTCATTACCAGAAAGCGGCGACATTCTGCTCCAGCGCGATTGCACGCTTAACACGCGAGTTTCCAAGATGGCGGCTTTTGAGCGAAGGTGTCGAGAACGACTAAATTAAAGCAATTCTTTACACCAGCGGACTTACGCAAAAAGGCTTGGTTTCTAAGTCAAACTGAATAATGTCAATAATGGCTAGCGAGTATTGAGAACGAGCAGGAACTCTTTCTTTGTTTCTGGCCTTCGACCATTCTCAGGGGAGTGCTTTGCTCAATGAAGCCTAACATCGACTGGCTGCGAATTTTGCACTTTTTCGTTGTTATTTTGTCTGGACTTTTCCTTCACAGAACCGGTTTAAAGCGGCTATTTTGGAAAGCTCATTCCCTAGTAAAATTACTCGAACGTGCGGAAGATTGTCAGAATGAGGAAATGCATTGCAAAATTTGTATTAAAGGTGAATAATTTTACTAATGCACCTATTATTGGCCATCCCATGGGGGAGGGGGACCCCGGGCATGGGAGGGGACTTTGTACAGGCCCAGCCGAAGTCCTTAAATTCCCCCTCTTAGATGACCCTAGATGGGGGACACAGAACAACAAAAATAATAAGATTGCTCCTCTTGGAGGAGCAACAGACTGAAAAGTGTCTGGCCAAGGTCTCCTTCACCCACATATAACTTACGAAGTTTGCATCGCCATGGCGTTGTTATTGTCGTCTCCTGAAAAGAAACTAATTTCCAAATGGAAAAACAACCGTCCGCTGTTATTCAATATTCTCCAGTTGTGGGGACAACTGTCAACAAGGTGGAAATGGATTTTCGTAGCAATACCTGATGAGTCCACCATTTCTGCCACGGGGAGATAGAAGAGCCTGCATTCTTGAGCACAGTGGGGTTCTTTCTCTCGTCAGTCTATAAAACAACACAGAACATTCCGTAAAAGGTTTATCTTTCATATGCGACGCGCGGAAATAACTAGCATTGCCACCGGCAAATTTATCTGAAGTTTTCTGTTGAAATTCATACATTCTTTAATAACTCCGGCGGCCATTTTAAAGGCCGCGTGACTCATGAATAAATTATCTCCTGATAAACGTGACGCGGATTTCTGGTAATGATATCAATAATAATAATAATAATAATAATAATAATAATTTACTAATTTATATAGCGCGTATTTACATATTCTGATCAATAGCGATTTACAATCATATCTCTAAGAGAAAACGAGAATACATTACATTAAAAATAAAATAAAGTTATAGATTATAAAAATACTTCTTAAAAAGATAAGTTTTAAGTCGAGATTTAAAACTGTCAAGTGATGTTGCTTGACGAAGCTCCACAGGTAGGCCATTCCAGAGTTTCGGAGCTGCTGCTGAAAATGATCTTGCTCCCAATGTTGTAAGCATCTTTCCCTTGGGATGGTCCAATAAGAGCTTACCAGTAGACCTAAGATTATATAATGAATTCGATTTTATACTAATAAGATCGTTAAGATAAGTTGGCGCCAGGCCATAAATACATTTAAAAGTCAAAAGTAAAATCTTATAATCAATACGCAGAGAAACCGGCAGCCGTTGCAGCTCATAAAGCGCCGGTGTAATGTGAGAAAACTTTCCGATGCCACGAATAAGTCTTGCTGCTGCATTTTGTACACGCTGTAATTTAGCGATCTGCCCCTTTGGTAAGCCAAACAGTAAACCATTACAATAGTCAAGAAAGATGGTTATAAAAGCGTGAACCAAGGTAATTAAAGAATCCCTCGATAGGTATTTCTTAATACGTCTCAAGTTATGTAAATGATAAAATGCCGCATTACAAGCCTTGTTTATATAATCAGTCATGCTTACGTTGCTGTCAAACCACGATCCAAGGTTTTTAACACATGGGCTTGGACTGATACGATTATTGCCCACAGAAATGGAACACGAATCTAGTTTATCAAGCTGTTGTCGCGTACCGACCACCAAAACTCGGTTTTATCATCATTGATCATCAACCGATCTTGAATCATCCATTTCCTCACCACGTCAATGCACTTTTCGATTGCTTGTATAACATCTGCTTGAGCAGTGTTGCCGACTGGTTTGAAACTCAGATACAGCTGCGTATCGTCCGCGAAAGAATGAGCATCAGGGAGATAATGTTCCACGATCTTAAACAGGCCCTAAACATGAGCCTTGAGGTACTCCGCAGTTCAAGTCAAAAGGACGAGAAAGAACGCCATGTACAGAAACGCGCTGACTTCTATCAGGCAAGTACGATCTAAACCAATTCAGAGCAGTCCCACGTATGCCAACCTCGTCAGATAGCCTCTCTAGAAGTATTTGATTATCAACGGTAGAAGAATAGATGATCAACGGTAGAAGAATAGACTCCTTTTCAAATCTCTCGCCCTTGTATACTTCAGCATGTTCGATGATCGACATTTGGTCCTGAGGCCGTTGAGTGTGCCTTATCTCTAGGTAGTTCAGAGTTAACATCATTGTTATTTCTAGATTCTGGCTGTTTCATCCTGGTGTGTTTGATTTTGTTCCGCTCTACTCGCCATTTTTTGGTAATGTCCCTGTTAAATTCATCATCCTGCGTGATGCTTGCTCTTGCTTTGTAATGCAGAGTTTTTGGGCAAGTTCCTTTTTCATTTTTCCTTTGATCTTGCCTCCATGAGCATCCCAAACAATTTCGAAAAAAACCTTTGTTGACTTTTTGTAAACCTCTATATAGGAGGGTAAGGGCGCTTCAATAAAGACAAGCTGGGAAACCAGAAGACGGTTAATTAGTGTGATTTCTGAACTTATTTTCATAACCCTTTCAACGTAGTTGGAACGGAGCGGTATGTTTCTGTCTGCCGCGAGTAAAATATCCAGTGCAAAAATGTTCCCTTTCACCCAGGATATGTATGCCCTGTTATACCGTATTGGTCCTCTTTCGTTTGCTTTCAGTCTTTTGTAGTGATGGTAAAGGAGCAGTCTCATGGATTGTGAGTAAAAATGTAGAAAGCAAGTCAGACCTATTTAACGATGGCTGACGAAAAAAAATGGCCACATTTTCTCCAAAACGGCTATTTTAGCCTGCGGAAACCACTCTTAAATGTTTTTGGTTACGCTTGGCCAAGATGAAAATGACACCAACTTCAAAAAGTCGGGCCGACGTTTTCAAGTTATCGCCTTGCATTTTAGATGAAATTGGTAATCACTTACTGTGGCGCATTTTTTTTTCCTCGCAAAATTTACTTGATTTTATCTCACTGGTAATTCAGAAGCAGCTCATGAATGAAAAAGTCACTTAGTAAAGTTTTGGTCAAAATATCAAAGATAATTGCCATGATACTGCGCCTTTAAGCCACTTTCCTTCACTCTTCATCGCAACACGTAAACTTTAAAGGGAATTTAAAAGAAACCACACACCTCTCGAAAGGAGTAGGGTAGGGAACGTCACATTCCGGGGTTGGCTAGGGACTGGGCGATGGACTGACTACCTGTCTCTAAAGGATCTGTTGCTCATGGAATCCTATCTTCTCAGTCATGCGAAGTGAGGGGCGTACACTTTTTTTTTAACCTTTCTTTACCCTCGGTAGTGTTTATAACACTGAAGGCTAGTGGGGCCGAGCAAATACAGAAACAAATAATCCAAATAAACATAACATGATAAGAATCCCAACTGACCGGAGGCAAACCAGTTGGCTATTTACAAGGATGACCGAAAAGGTTGAGCCAGGGACTACCCAGAACAACACCAGCTAGTGGCTAGAGCGGGATTTGAACCCGGGATGACCGCGTTGAAATCCAGCGCCCCAAACCACTCGGCCATCCTGCCTCTCAACTACTTCACTACTAGTAACTCTTTAGCAACTTTATTTCGAAAAATTTTACATGATCAGCTAAGTAGTATATTGATTATATGTTTGTACAAAAACTGTGTTAACAAACCTTAATCTTATCATCAAGCATATTCTCCTCAGAGAGACTTTAAGTTTAGGACAAGTGTGCCCTACTCCTTGGTCTGCTTGTGTACGATTACAACTTCTCACGTATATAAAGAACGCTTTATGTATAGCGCGAGACTACAGCACATATATATGCGTCCGAACCATAGTGATGTGTATAACAACAAACAAGCGAGCCGACTAAATAAAGGAGAATATTGATAAAATTAAGAAGTACTGAAAACTGTTCAGATCATTTTTCAATCATTACTGATCGTCATCCAAACCCATTGTTTTCTGCCTGCGTGATATTACCGAATGCAGAGTGAAAATAATGCAAACTAAGTCGGAGGAAGCGGTCTTTTTTGGTGCCAGAGAAATTATCAGGGGTAATTTTAACTTGTGCTAAATCGGCTTGCAGCATTATTAAAACTAATAACGCAGCATGCTTTACGTATCACATGCGCACTGGTGAAGCGGTCCCTATATTTTTTACTCTACACTCAAACAAAAACACCACAAAAAGTACCTTTAATACAAAGAAGCTGTTTAAATAACGCATGCCTTCACTACTCCAGCAAAATTATCCATTGAACATTTTCCACCCTCTTCACTCGAGAACACACCCATTCTTGAACAATCATCTGATTATATACATACAACTACGCAAAACAAACGCAATTACAACCAGCAAAAGTAAGTACTTACCATTATATTCCTCCAATTTTACAGTAAATGTTGTTTGCGTTAGAAAAATCTCTTATCCCGAACTGCTGTCATAGCGACTTTCCGCTTTCGTTGCAAAAAACGAGTTGGCTTCACAAACAACTGAGATATTTGTCGAGCAATATTCAAATGTCCGTCTACCTCGACAAATAAACAGTTGATAACTCGTTTATATGGATTGCATTTTTCACGTGTACATGTCACTCGTGAAAACAATAGCTTACGTAACCATCACCTTGAATAAAATACTATTTCGATTGAGGGTAACGGTTACGTAAGCCATTGTTTTCATGAGTGTATCTAGAGAGTATCTATTCAATGACTATTCAGTTAACTATTTTCCAAAAAAAAAAATACAAAAGTGGGGTGGCATTCGGTGATATAATTGCAGGCAGAAAACAATTGGTTTGGATGACAATTAGTAATTATAATAGATAATTAAATAGCACCTAACACACTCAACGTAAAATTCTCTATCAGTTTCTGTATAATTGGTAAACGGTAACGTGGGAGGTTTTCATTTTGAATGAATGTCTTTCAAGATTAGTTCAATATCCCAACGAGGTTTAGCACCATTGTTTTGCTCAGATGAATTTTCGCGAATTAGTCATTTCACGTGTACCCAGCATCCTCCCCCGGGACAAAACGACAGAGAAAAAAATGCGTTTGATCCGGGAAATACAAGTCCTAGGAAAAGGGGGATGACTTCAGTAGGCATTGAACGATAACTAAAAGACACTGTTTGCAGCATATTACTTACTGCCATTTGCAAGTTGGAATCTCGTATTTATTAGTGTTTAACATCTTAAATCACGGAGATTCCTGTTCTTAAAGACATCTTGATCAGGAGCAGGGGGGGGGGGGGGGGAGGGGAGGCTGATGTTATCTCAACTGTCTAACTCCAACCCTTAAATGCCTATTAACGAAACCATGCACTTCCCACTGGAGTGGCGAAAAGCGCGAACTACATAAGTTCCTATGCGGCTGTCTAGAAAGTTTCAGGCCGTTTATCAATTCTTCAAATACTATTTCAAGTAATAATGCCAACCCTTAAATGCCTATTAACGAAACCATGCACTTCCCACTGGAGTGGCGAAAAGCGCGAACTACATAAGTTCCTATGCGGCTGTCTAGAAAGTTTCAGGCCGTTTATCAATTCTTCAAATACTATTTCAAGTAATAATGCCATATGAAAGTTTTTTGATTAAGGCTGATTAAACGAAAACAACATGTCCAGGAGTTTAAAAATCAGACAACAGATGTGATAGCTGAGTTTATCGTTTCAGTTTGGATCGCGACGTTTCGACAGCTCATCAGGCGATGCTGTTGATAGATAGATAGATAGATAGATAGATAGATAGATAGATAGATAGATGGATTTAATTCAAATCACATGGCAGCCCTTTATGCTGAATTGCATGAATTTACAAATACATTTGATACAAGATTTAAAATATGAAAAAGTACAAAAAATATGAAAAAGTACAGTATAAAATTGTACTTTAGAATTCTACTTTATAAAGTTATACTTAAAATGAGATTATACTTTATACAAAAACAAAAACTACTAATGCTTGCACATAGATGGCAGAAATGTGCTAGAAAAACGCTTGGTCCGCATGACTGGATTTGCAAAATGGCGTTGTCTCCTGAGGTTATAATGACAATAGTTCTTGGGAGGAAGAAAACGATTCAACTTATGATCTGGATTAGATACAATAGAATCAAACAATTTTTTACATTGATCTATGCGCCTGTCCTCTAAAGGTGCCATATTGAACATTGACATGCTGTCATTGTAGGAAAGGCCTGGCGAAATGATTGATAGTGCACGTTTTTGAATGCGTTCAATATCTTTACTTAAATAGTCAGGCAATGCGTGATGATACAGGGGGGCACAATATTCTAGGACAGGCCTTATACAAGTGAGATAGAAGCAAATAATATCGTGTGCTGGAACATTTGCACGCTTAAATAATATAAGAAAGTAAATTCTCTTGTTGGCCTTTTGGATTATATCCAAGACGTGACAATTCCATTGGAGTGTGTTGGTTATAATAAATCCTAGCAATTTAACACTATCTACGCGTTCGAGTTCTTGAGAGTTCACAGTAACTGCGTCAAAATGATGTTTAACCTTCTTAAAGTCAATAACGAGTTCCTTGCACTTATCCGCATTCAGCTGGAGCTTGTTGGTTGTAGACCACTGCTCAACAGCGTTAACAGCTACCTGCATCCCACTTTGACCTCCACTTGGAACAACCTCAGCGAGCGTAGTGTCATCCACGTATTTCCATACGTTATACCCAGAAGAGTGGAGATCGTTGATCATCAAAATGAAAAGCCAAGGGCCAAGTTTTGTGCCCTGGGGCACGCCTGATGGAACGGTGCCCCATTCGGAGAAGCAATCGCTAGTTAACTTCACTCGCTGGCGCCTATCCATGAGGAAGTCGCAAACCCAACGGGCAATTCCGCGAGGAATGCGCAAACCCAGAATTTTGGCAGCTAGAATACCATGATCCACCTGGTCGAAAGCCTTTCTGTTGAGTGCTGTGGATCACTTTAACTAAATAGCACTGTGGTTAGTGAAGGTTGGTGCTTGGGCTGCTTGTGCTGTTGATTGAACAATTTCTATTCGTGTCACTTAGACTAGAAATTGTTCTGGTTTGGTACCGATCGACAGTTGCATTTTTTGATAGTGAGAGGTATCCACGTGTAGAACTACACTACTATACTTATCATAATTAAATCTTCTGTGAATAACCTCTCTAACACTACTCGTGTACCACGGTCCTAGAGGAAATAGTAACCGGTCTCGTTGGTGAACTTTATAACGGCAGAGCTTTAAGTTCGAGCAAGCCTATATTGTCAATAGAAAACAGATGATAAACTCAGCTATCGCGTACAACCACGATGACTAATAACGTTCGCGATATTTTGTTTTGTGCGGCCTAAATTAAAGTCTAAAATTGTTTCACTGAGCAACAAACAATACTTTAATATTGTATCACATTACGTGACCCTAAGACTTCAGGAAAATACCATGACTATAAGTATTGTTCTCAATATTGATATTTTCAATCCTACGTATGAGTCTCATTCTCTAGCTACAAAACACAAAAACGTGAATTTATATCCTTGCCTCAGCATCGACTTGATTCCCTTTGGAAAGATCTGCCTTCCAGGCTCATCTGGGTGCTATAGTGTTAGCGTGTTTTACACCCATCTATAAATTGTGCTTTTGTCGATTTGTGTACAAACTAAGTAAGTGTGACCTTTGTACTCAAATGACGTTAGATCGGTTGCCCTCTCAGTTGGCAATTCTTGGTATTTGATAAATTGTGATCTAGAAAACCGATACACAACTGACTTTCCATTGTCATTGGCCACACCCAGGTAAGTTTCACCGCACATTACAAAGGGATGCCAGGAGCGGGCTGCTTAAGTGGGAATTGACTGAAAGAGCGTGAACCTGGTGCCATTCGATTTGTAAATAAAGGAGTCCATGTTGCGGCTTCTACTTTTGCGACGGTTGGCAAATGCGAGGAATGTGTCTCCATGGATGCTGAAGGATTTCACATCACGTGCTCCATAGGTCTGGAGAGACTGGGCTGTAACAAAGCTGTTTGCTGACAACTTATATACAGATGATGACACAGAATACCCCCGCTGGCTGCTGTTACAGTTTGCAATACCGATGAAAGTTTCATTGTTTATTGTAAACATCGTGGAATCCCGAGGGTTATCGGCTCTTATATCCTCAAACTCTTGAAACTGCTTGCCCTTCCATTTGAAAAGAGTGGTTGAGTTTTCATAGCCATTTGTAACGGCGAGATACCGTTCTGGCAATGTTTTAAAGAAGGTTAAACTGTGCGCCCCTTTTAATGAAACGTTCTGGAAACTGAAAAACCGTTTTCCATTCCACCGATAAATAGTTGATTTATTGGAGCAAGCAACGCCAAGGTAATGTTTATTAGCTATCATGAAATATTCAAAGTCTACTACCATATTGATTCTTAACTTCTGGTGAAGGACAAATGATTCGGTTGAATGTTCAGTTTATAAATGAAATGTCTGCCGCGTCGAAAATTAGCGAAAGTGAGAAACAGACTTTCATTAATTGCGAACTTTTCAACTGATATAGCCCTCTTGGTTGGGAGGTCTTCAAATTTTTGAAGGGATGAAACTTACTGGAACATTCTAGAAAGAAAAAGAATGGTAATAAAGCGTAAAAAAACTGCAACATCATTAAAGTCGGCAATGTAAAAATAATAGGGCATTTCCGAATTACCTTTGACCTCTATTTCAAAGCGCATCCTGGTCCTTAACAACAGGGACAGCTAAACCTGTACAATAGATGATTAATATGCGGTAGGACAACTAAATTCCAGGAAATAAGTATTTTTTAGACTTGTGAAGGCAAAACTTGTCAAATAAAACTTGTCGTTCATAAACATGAGCAAATGAAAATTGTCAATAACACTTGTCAAGGAAAACTTGCTAGTTTTTGAACAAGTGCACTTGTCAAGGAAAACATTACAGAACTTGCTCGTCTGTACGGGTCAACGAGGAACTTGTGAAGAAAATTGTGTATTAAAGAAGTTTAATCTGTTCGCTCCTTTCAAAGAAACGTTCTGTAAACTGAAAAAAACGTTGTCCATTCCACTGAGAAATAGCAGATTTAAGATTTCCGGAAAGGCCGTAACCAACGCCAAGGTAATGTTTATTAGCTATCATGAAATATTCAAAGTCTCTTGTTAGGTTGGTGTTTATGGTCTGGTGAAGGACAAATGATTCGGTTAAATTGTTCAGTTTATCAATGTAAGATTTGTTGTTATAGCTAGCGAAAGTAAGAAACAGACTTTCATCAGTGATGAACATTTACTGTTCAACTGATATAGCTTGAATGATTGGCAGATCTTCATATTTTTCGAAGTGGGGAAATTCTAGAAAGAAAAAATTGTTATAAATCATAACAGAAACTGCAACATCATTAAAGACAGCAATGTAAAAATAATTAAGGTGGATAGGAGTCCTTTTTTAGTCTCCCTTTCTTCCATCTTTTATCTCTTTGGCGTGGATTTTAGATTGTTTGAAGTCATTATGCAGGGAGCGCGGAGACCATGTTAAAGCCGGTTACAGACGAGCAAGTTTTCCTTGACAAATTTTGACTAGACAAATTTTATTTGCTGGTGTGTAAAGAAAAACTTGTCAAGTTTTTCCTTGACAAGTGCAAATGTTCAAAAACTAGCATGCTAATTTTTTAACAAGTGCATTTATTAAGGAAGACATGGCAGAACTTCCTCGTCTGTACGGGTGGACCAGGAAAACTTCTCAAGAAAATTGTTGTCCGCTGTGTAATTGAATTGCTGGCTACAGTGAATACTTGGCAAAGAAAACTTGTTCATTCGTTCACACCAGCAAACAACACTTGTGAAGGCAAAACTTGTCAAATAAAACTTGTCGTTCATAAACATGAGCAAATGAAAATTGTCAAGGAAAACTTGCTAGTCTGTAACCGACTTAAAGTGGTAGGGCTAAAGCCAGTGGCAAAGTTGCTCTAAAAAATCAATCCAAGAAAACATGTGGCAGGGCTATAGCCCTATACCAGCCCCTCCCACACCGAGGTCCCTGTTATGGCCTTAAATTGGAAATTTTTATTGACCATGCTTTGACAACTTCAACTATAATTTTCAAGGAAATGTTGTCGAATGTTGAAAACAAGTTGCCTGATGGCTCATTGCCTGAAAATGGCTCTTGACTTATTTCAGGTTATTGATGGAAACTTCGACTTCAAATTTAGACAACTTGGACGTTCAGTTCATTGGTGAGCGGATTATCGTTTTCGTTATTTGCATGCGTATTCGGGTGTAACAATAACTGCATCACCAGAACAAAAACCCTAGACATGCGGTAATCGAAGAAGTGATTTAGTGTGGCTTAAAACGTGGAACTCTCGGAAGATTTACTTTCCTGGTGGTAAAAAAGTGGAGGTTTAACTTCGCTTGCAACCCATATAAGGACGACCACGTTCCCGGGCTGCTTATTTTGGTTCAAAGGATTATTCTGTAAATATGATTATTTTGGAGCCAGTGCTGAGGGAAATATTGAAAACATGCACGCAATCAAATCAACAATGAAATTCATACAAATGTTTTGTATTGCAATAAGGAGCACAAGTAGGGCCCCATACACACTAGGTAATCCTGATAAATATCGAAACTGCTAACAACTATCAACACTAATCTTGTTGCGAGCTCACCGTTTTCATAACTTCCGTTTTCTTCCGTTTTCTTCCCATTTGTGACCGTCTTCAAAGAAGTGCATTTAAGGCGACCACAAACGCCGTTTTATTGTGGACGGCAGGCCAAACCGGCGAAAAAAGTTGCGCTTTCAAACGTATCCAGTTTAGTGTGGATGGGGTCCAAGAGTATTTGCTCAGTGGTACCTCAGTGATACTTCACAGTTTATGACATTGACCATGACGATGACGATGACGATGACTATAAAGATGACAAATTTTTGATGTTAATGATGATAATGATGATGATGATGATGATGGTGGTAGTAGTGTTTATGACAGTGATGTTGTTCATGTTTATAGTGCTCATTATGATGATGGTGGTGATGATGACGATGATGACAATGATGATGGTGATAGCAGTGTTGATGACAGTGGTGTTGATCATGTTTATGGTGATCATTATGATGATGGTGGCGGTGGTGATGATAATGGTGATGGTGATGACAATGAGGATGATGATGATGATGATGATAGGGATGGTCGTGATGGTGGTGATGACGACGACGACGACGACGATGGTAGTAATTGTAATAAAACTGATGGTATTGTTAGTTGTCACAGTAATACTGATAACGATATTTCAAAACACTAATAGTAACAATCATGATGATGCGTAGTAATGCAAATATTCTTCCTGAACATATCTGACCGTTGCCTGTATATCTGGGGCTACAGATGTAATTAAAGTGCCCAACAGTATTAATGCAGGATGCGTTCTTGCTGCAGTTACGGATACCGCTGCTACATTCATCGATATCTGAAGGTTAAGAAACAGTGAATCTGATGTTCTTAGTATGAACTTCCTCACAACATTGTAGAATTGTGATCCAAACGTTCATAGTTAGGTCTTCTCGTGTTTTGCCAGTACTGGTTCAATTATCTTCTGTGTAGCAATTCGCCTCTCACATATTTATGTGTCCATTATTGTTTATGCAGAAAAACAATCAAACAAAATATTAAGGAACTTTGAGTTTAAAGAGGCTATGTCACTGGCGAAGGCTATGTTTTTTGTTTGTTTGTTTGTTTGTTTTGTGATAAATTTTGAACAGGCCACAAAATATGTCTGTAATGATAGTAACCCACAATAACGTTTCAGTTTTTTTCAAAACTACTCTACTAGTGTATTGATTCTATAAATCAGTGCCCATGGCCACGGATGGTCAGGATGGAAACTGATTGAAACTTGAAGAAGAAATAAAGGTAGGCGGCTTGTTTTTCAAGTTTCAATCCTCGTATCTATCAAGAACCATTATAAATGTATTAGGCTTCGCTCTTCTTTCAAGAACTAACTTTACGTCTTTCTGTAAGACTTCTAACTCCAGTTTGCTTATAAAAATGTTCTTAGCCTTGATACAGCTCTAATTTTGGCTTAAAGAATGACAAAAGTCCACTTCACCGATTTCGCAGTTTCTCCCTGTAAATCCGGATGCGCAAACACAAAGGTATTTCTTGTCAGTGTATCCATACAGGCATTGGGCGTTGTTGAGGCAAGATCTCGGGATAGTGCAAGGATTGTGATCAGAAAAAAAAATTCACGTACATCATCTCTACCTTTTCAATTTATATATATTAGCTTAGACAGCCATTGAACTGGTCCTTACACAAAGTAATTTCATTCTTTGTGACTGATTGCTCATTACTAATTCCTCTCAGAAACGAATGCTTCCCTTGTACTCTGATCTTTTTGTTGATAAGCAAGTCGTCTCAAGAAGGCACCATCTCAGACATGTCATTCATGGGAGCGGACTAGAAATTAGGGGTCCGCTGTACTCAGTGACGGGGTCTCGAGAGGCTCCCCTGAGGTTATCAGTATAGATTTCCAGATCAGGTGTCAGATAGAAACCCAATCAATGTTGAACAACACCCTATGGCCATTTGGATAGCACAACGGCTTACGATACCAGCAATATTTTTAGTGACTATAACTCGAAACTTTTCTTGGTGCGGTGGCTGTAAAGCTCTTTCCAAAGTTTTTCAACAAGTCTAAACATAATATTGTATGAATGATATATGAAATAAATCATACATGAACTGCGGAAATGAAATCAAATGAAGAATGATCCTCGCAGTTGTGAACGCAATTTATGCAATTGCGAAAAGAAGCCTGAAAAAAAATTCAGGACTTCAACGGGGTTCGAACCCGTGACCTCGCGATTACCGGTGCGATGCTCTAACCAACTGAGCTATGAAGCCACTGACGTTGGGAGCAGGTCAATTGTGGGTTCATATGTTCCCGTGAAAGAAATCAGTGTGAATGATATATGAAATAAATCATACATGAACTGCGGAAATGAAATCAAATGAAGAATGATCCTCGCAGTTGTGAACGCAATTTATGCAATTGCGAAAAGAAGCCTGAAAAAAATTCAGGACTTCAACGGGGTTCGAACCCGTGACCTCGCGATTACCGGTGCGATGCTCTAACCAACTGAGCTATGAAGCCACTGACGTTGGGAGCAGGTCAATTGCTCCCTGCTCCCTGCTCCCAACGTCAGTGGCTTCATAGCTCAGTTGGTTAGAGCATCGCACCGGTAATCGCGAGGTCACGGGTTCGAACCCCGTTGAAGTCCTGAATTTTTTTCAGGCTTCTTTTCGCAATTGCATAAATTGCGTTCACAACTGCGAGGATCATTCTTCATTTGATAATATTGTATGTTGCTGATCAAAGTTTGATCATAAGAATCTTAAAGCAAAATTCAAAGTTGTCGTAACTTTTATTAGAAATATTAGGAGGAGGGGGTGGGGAGGGGGGAACGGAAAATTTGACATTTTCAGGTGTTCAGATGTCAATTTCCCCACCCTTGGGTCTCCAATATAAGTCAAATTCCCACCCCAGGGGGACCACAGACCTTGCGCAGTAACTTAAATAAACGAAATGATAGGCACTCACAGAAAGTTTAATGCAGCAATCCTCCAAAGAGGTACTTGTTGGCAAATGTTCCTCACCAAGACATGTAAGTAGGAAGTAAATTTTGATCTAAACGAGCTTTTGTAGAAAAATTTCTTCTCAAAGCTGAAGGAAAAATACCTTATGCTATTAGAACTTTAAAGACAGAGCTCTGATGGGCATAAAACAAACAATACTTTTGCCCCTTACCTTTCGTTTAGCCATCATAGGACACGGAAAACTCGCTCAAATGACTTCTGGGTATTGTCCAAGATGGCGGACCAACCACTCACGCATTCCCAGGTACTCTCTACTTTTCAAGATGGCAGTCAAGTCAAATTTCCCACCCTGGGGACCATTGTGGATGTCAAAATCCCCACCCACGTGCGCTTTACGAAGTCTAATACCTGTAGGTTGCACCCCCTGCCCTTCCCCCCTCCCCTCTATCCCGGGGCAAACCATTGATAGGTGCATTATCACAACAGCAACAATTTGTTTATTTATTTATATACCAGCAGTACACATTTACAATATTAGTACGCATGAGTAGCGAAGATATTCGGGGTGGGTAGCGGTCAGACTGGTTAAAATACAATGCTTGAAAAAGAAACAAAACAACAATTAATATAATTAGCAAAAAGATAATTGTAATAAATGAAATAAAATTCGAACAAAAGTACCAGCCACTTACTTGGAAAGTTCCTATTCAAAAAACGAAGGTCCGAGATCTAAAAACGGAAGAGAAAACGAACTCCAAAAGGATAAAGCAAAACTTAACCGAGGAACGAGATAAGGTATGAACGAGTAACAACAGATATCAACATACACCACTCACTATATAGATCTTTGGACCATGAATACCAGAACTAACAAACAGAGGAATGGCATTGTTCTACTAACAGGAAAGTACAATAGCCGATGAGCACGTTTTTGCATTTATTAAAACTGACTTTGTTCAACCGATGGGAATTAGCGGCTTTGCCCCAGGTTTTACAGGCCTGAATTGTTTTCGGACTTCATTTTCACTATGTTGGTATTCATAATTGCGACGATCACACGCATCTTCATTCTTTATCAGCGGTTCAAATATATGATTCCAATCTATTAATTCTCACATATTCACCACTCAAGGGTTTATTACAATTCAAGAAAATGACGACCTCCATTTTCGCTTTTAGCTCAGTTGGTAGAGCACTGCATGCACGGGTATTATAGAGGTCGCCTGAAAAATTTTCGGGCTTTTTTTTTTTCAAATATGATTAAGTAGTGTTCATAACTGCGGCGATCACTCACATTTTCCTTAACACTGAGCTCGGTGCAGGTGCTATCACATGTCAACTTTCTGAAGATAAGTGATCATTAGTAAACAGACAGGTGAACTGGACGTTTTATTGAGTTGAAACATCTGTTCAGAAGAACTCGTCACCCGAGTAATTTAGGTAAATCCGGATCACAAACTATGACTTTTTGCCTGTTTGTTGTGATCAAAGTCCTTCGTTTCTGTAAATATCACAACCATTTTTAAGACTTACCTAAAGTTGCCTTTAAACGACTTCAAATCAATTACAGAAAGGAAAAGCAAAACAATACAACCAGAACGCCCTCGCAGTGTAGAAAATATCCGTCCGGACCGAGGACTTAAACCACCTCGGGAATTTGACTGAAACTGTCATAAGGAGACAAAGATTTGGGTCAGCGGGCGAAATTTTGTTATTGAACAAAAACGTACTTTGTTCATTTGTTCTCAGGCGACAAAGACGTCATAAAAAGTGCGAAATGAGGCCCAAAATGCCTTTTTGCATTCGGAAAGCATTTATCAGCTCGAAATTTTTGGGCCCTTCATAATAACGAAATACTAGGAAAGAGCGCTTTTAACTGGAAACTACTCTTGAATTATTTTGTTCAAATTTCCTCCTTAGATATGCCTAATGGACGCAGTTAGATCACGGAGAAAAAATTCAGTTCATTTTCGTGACTGAAACACTTTGAGATCTAATAGCGACTTCTGGTTATGAAGTTTATCTGACGGTACTAGCACAAGTGTGTAAATGCTGTTTTTTTTTTTTTTTTTACCTTGCTGGGCATCTGCTTCGTGTCGCAGCAAAGAGCACGAAATAATATACAAGAAAGGCACGTGGAAGATGGAGAAAACACAACCTGCCATACTTGATCCTTGAAGCTTAATTCCGCATTGGTTTCCTCATGTTTTGTCAAAAACAACACCAAGAAAGAAGCATGTCAACGACAGTATGGAGTGGGGAGTGGCCAAGTATTTATGAGCTTGCGAGAACTGTCATCTATCGAAATTTATATAATAAGGTGAATAGTTCGCGCGTTGTGATTGGTTCTTAGCTTTGATTTATTAGAGGACAGATGCACAGATTACGTCATCACGACCCACTTTTTTCCAGAAATGTGAAAATAAACAAGTTTTCCCTTGCATTTTGTTTCTTTATTATATAAAACAAACAGATTCCATGTTGCCGTGCGTCTGTTCAGTAATAGATCACAGACGACGTCAAAATGTGGTAAAAACATCAGTGGCACACTCGCCTGCGGCTCGTGTGCCACTTCTTTGTTTTTACCACATTTTGACGTCATCTGTGATCTATTACTGAACAGACGCACGGCAACATGGAAACTATTTGTTAAAGAGATAATGACCTCCTATCTGTCCTATTCGTTGCAATTGGAAGGAATTTGAAAGTTAAGCTATTCAAATGGGTGTATCTGACTTGACCGGTCTTCGTGTGTAACCAAACTTACACACTACAAAACATCCAGTGTACCGAGTTAAAAGAAATCCAAACAGCAGTATAAAGAATGTAGCACCTCCTTCCATACCGCGTTTTAGTGAAAGGAAGCTCAAACATGTAAACAGACCTGCTAATCCACAGTTGCTAATTAGATAATTCTTACATAAGACGAGAGATGAGACACCGCGTAAATAACAGAAGCATGAAGGGTGTTAATTCGCGCCAAAACTGTGCACGTGATCAGTCACACGTAACGCAACTAGGGAGTTGAGCTTGTAATCGTTGTCGAGTCGTATATCTTTGATGTTTTCAACAACTCGAAGGTGAATAAATCCAGTTTCAGTTGAAGTTTACCGTTTTTGTCGTCCTTTTAACGGAACTGCGTCAGGATTTATCCCGCTCACCTCCCCGACCCAACAGAGGCTACAATGTCAATGAAGTGATAGCATCGATAAGCATATATGGCAGCGAAATAATCTGAAGAGTAACGGAGAAAATCGAGTAAAGAAAAATTAACACACACACACACACACACACACACACAGACACACACACACAAAATAAAATAACAATAAAATAAACGTAGAAGGGTTTGTTATTTCATTTATTTTTTGTTTGTTCAGAAGTTTTCTTAATAGTGATATGTAACTTCAAATTCAAGTTTCCAATGTAATCTGTTTGGATATTGAACTGATTATTTGTCACAAGCCTTATGGCCTCGCAGTTGTTATAAGGTTTAAGAGTAGCTGACTGCAATCTAACAGAAGGTGGCTTTTTTTATGAGAATTTAAAGAGCCTTCAAAAAACGTTGGAGACTTTTCACTTAAAAGTAGGTGACTCGAAATTTAAAGAAGCCACTTTTTAGCCAGCTGCCAGCACTTCAGGAGAAGCCTACCTTGTACTAAATGATTTCCAATGAGTATACCCAAGATGAAATTACACCCTCAGTTTCAGAGGGTGGTACAAAAAAAAAAAAAATAATAATAATAATAATAAAATTATTCTTAAAATTTAATTGTCCATCTGTTATCTGTTGGTCTTTCACTTTGCTTTTCTACAGCGGCCCAAAAGGTTCAATCACAAATCAATTTATCAAAACAAAAATCAGTTTCCCATAACACGAAACAGTTTCTCAAAACACAACCAATTTCCCGAAACACAAGTCAGTTTACTATCATCATTCACTGAAACATGATTATCATAACATAAGTGGATGGAGAGAAAACCACCACTACGGGTAAATTATTTCAAACTGGATTTTCTCAGCTCATTTCAAGGTCTCTCTCTCGCTGGGCTGAGCTGAGACGCGACTTCGAGTCGATTGTAAGCAGTGGATGTTTCGATTTCGTGAGCAAAACAAAATTCAACGGCTGCGTTTCACTCGCCCGATCGGTAAACTTGCCTGGCCAGTGCAACAGAAATTTCATGGCCCCGAAAATTTTCAGGAGCTGCCCATTGCCTGTGAGTACACCAGAGAAAAACAAAAGCTCGTACCAAACAACAACAATTGTGGCCGAGTTGTCAACAATTGTTCGCGTGAAGCGAGTTACGATACCTGCGATCGGTCTTCATCTTGATTTTTCTAGTTCCTTACAAGTGATTTGAGTAGAAGTTGAATTTGTCGATATCTGAGTTTTGTTGGCCCCTTTCCACCATAACTTTCCTCGAAGTGGGTCGGCACAAAATAACATTGACCTACGGTAGGTCATCCTCGGGTGCTCAACTTCGTACAAATCTTCGTTGACAGTCGGAGATTGCCAAATATCCGCTGGAACGAGTCACGCAACGTAATTCAGGATATTAACGTTCGCTGTGAAGGAAACATTAATAAATTCTACTTTATTCAGCAAAATGAGGAGCAAAATTCGGCGAAATTCAGCTACATGAGGAATGTGAAATGTAAAATCTACTTATCTTCGTTATTTACGCATGGACACGCTATAGACATACTTTCTTTGAACGCTGTGGATTATGTAGCTGGCAGCAGGTAACGGTCTAAAATAAAACTTAATAAACTGCCTGGGAGTCAGAAATGCCTCATTCCAACTGCCTGAAAGTATTGTATCTTCTTTTGGAATTTCCAAGCGATTATGGAAAGGAAGATGGCTTCGAGGCTGAACATTTTTGAAAACTTGGACGTATTTTGAAATCGCCCTATTCTGGACACAAACAAATTTTGTGGCATAAGTCACGGACACGGTTTCATGGAGGCTAAACGAGGCCCGGCAGTCTGAGATTTTAATCTAAACTGAACGTGAAATCTCGTGTAAATCTTTGAGCATATTCTATTCACAAAAAAATTCATAACAGCTCTGCTGGTAACAGATGATTTTCTGCAAATTGACAAGCCACTTGCAGCTTGACACACGGGCACGGTTTCACATCCGTGAGGTAGGGGGTACTCCCTTACATGTGCTATATAGATATGTGCGGCCCCAAACGGTATGGTTTTTTAGCCGTTTTGGTCTGAAATAGGGTATAAGTTTCAGAAGAAAATACTGCTTCATCATTAGGCGATAAGAAATCAACAAAAGCCCGACGGTGGGCGTGAAACAGGTCTGAAATAGGGTAAGGAAATCTCAAATTTTGGTATGAAATAGGGTAAGCGTTTCAGGAAGCGGGCCGCACACTAGCCTTCTTCCCAGCCGTTTGTGTCGGTCCTATTCTTCCTCCCCACCCTAAGGAGCCCGAGTGCTAGATATTTATAAGTTTAAAATAGAAGTATTTTCTTCTAAAACTCATACCCTATTTCAGACCAAAATGGTCAAAATCGATATCCTATTTCAGACCAAACGGCATACCCTTTGGGGTCGCACACATCTATGTGGCCCATGTAAGGGAGTACCCCCCTACCCCCCGGGTGTGAAACCGTGTCAAGCCGCAATTGGCTTGTCAATTTGCAGAAAATTATCTGTTACCAGCAGAGCTGTATTGAATTTTTTGTAATTGCTTGGCACTTCTAGGTAGGTAGAATATGGTAGAAGGTAGGTAGAATATGCTCAAAGATTTACACGAGACTTCACGTTCAGTTTAGATTAAAATCTCAGACTCCCAGGACGCATTTAGCTTCCATGAAACCGTGCCCGTGATCGAGTTAAGCCGCGAAGTTTTTCTTAAGTGTCCAGAATATGGCGATTTCATAATATGCCCAAGTTTGCAAAAGTGTTCAGCCGCGAAGCCATCTTCCTTTCCATAATCGATTGGCAATTCCAAACGAAGATATAATACTTTCAGGCAGTCGGAATGAAGCATTTCGCAGAAATTTTATAGAAATTTCGGACTCCTAGGCAATTATGTAGATTTATTTTAGACCGTTACCTGCTGCAGGCCATATAATCCACAGCGTACAAAGAAAGTATTATCAAGCGTATCCATTCGTAAATAACGAAGATAAGTAGATTTTACATTTCACATTCCTCATTTTGCTGAATAAAGTAGAATTTATTATTCTTTCCTTCACAACGAACGTCAATATCCTGAATATAGTTACGTTGCGTGACTCGTTCCAGCGAATGTTTGGCAATCTCCGACTGTCAACGAAGATTTGTACGAAGTTGAGCACCCGAAGATGACCTACCTTAGGTCGATGGTATTTTGTGCCAACCGTCGACACAGCCATCGAAAATATGGCTAACAGCAGATTGGACGTTTGACCCTTGGTATAAGAAGTCACGAAATATATGTGTGCGAAATATAAGCTAATCGCCGATTGGGCAGAAAAAAATTCCTTGCCAGAAAATTTCCGCCCAATCAGGAAAATGTGTTTCGATAGGCCATTTCGGAAAATACCATAATACTCTTTGTTTGTCCTCCAAAATTTTGCATAAGCATTGTTTTTGTTTTCTCTTGGGACCATTGTAAGTCCCATGAGAAATTGGAAACAATGCTTAAGCAAAATTTGGGAGGACAAACAAAGAGTATTATGGTATTTTCCGAAACGGCCTATGGCTTCTGGAACTAGTCCGATAAAGAAATGTTCTCAGGGGCTCTCCTGTCCGTCTTGTAAATTTTCGCTCGTCCTGAATCTTCGTCCCAACCCGACTCTCTGCCCCTGGGTCTCCGAGGATGCCATTGTGTTGTTGAAAAAAGAAAGGATTTCTTATGCCTTTCAATTCGAACATAGGGTAAACAAAGATCATTTCCCGAGCGAAGGCTATAGCATGACCTCTCACTGACGAAAGCAGGACAAAGATTAGATAAATAGCTGGGGGCTAACTTGTTGACTAACTTGTACATTAAGCTAAGTTTATGCATTTTTCGCCTTTCGCTAAGTTCAACCCATGAAACATCCCTTAAAGGGCTAACCCTGTTTGTTCCTTCCATGGCACCAGCAACAAGCCTAGCACTCTCAATTTGTAAGTTTTCCAATCGATATTTCAAGGGTTTAAGAAGATTTAAATTTTTAGAGGCCTTTTGGTGTATCTTTATAATGTGTGCTCGCCAAGACAAATTAGACGACAATGTCAAACCAAGATGTTCGTGAACTGCTAAATTGTCTATTGTGACACCATTCACTATCAATGGTGGGGGGTGGAGGGGGGGGGATGATCCGGCTTATCTCTATTAGACGGAAAAATCATCAACTTGGTCTTAGTTGCATTCATAGTTACCAAGGATGACTGGCGTTTATTCATTTCAAATCACTTTCTGTATTGTTTTTGTATTCGCTGAGAAAAGGCAATAAAGTTTATGTTTGTCTCTCAAGAAACGTGTAATTCATATTAGTGGCGTGTTTATATTGATGGTTGCAAACAAGTTAAGCCGTCTATTGTCGTTGTTGAATCTGGGTGTCCCCAGGGCTTTTTTACTGTAGAGTTCGTATGCAAATATGGGGCAGTTTGGATCACTAGTTTTGAATAATTAGTGACTAACGGAGCGGAAAAGTTAAAGTCAGCTAAGTCGAATTTAATTTATAGGCGAAACTGTTAACACTTTCGCAAAATCGAACGATAATCTCGAAGATAATTTTCTAGCAAACGAATTGTTGTAGTCACGCTACCAACGAAGCGCGCTTTTATTTTGAAAATATCATAGAGTTCTCAATAAACCAATCAGGGTTAAAAGAGATCGGGCAAGCCTGGGCAGGTCTATTTTTGCTATTGTACTAGAGCGTCGTTCATTAGTATGCCTATCCACTTATTAGTAAGCAGGAAGACAGGGAAAGACGGGGAAAGACACCAAAGGGGCTTAATTAGTATGCAGGAAGGTATATTGTCACGTCATTGACTTGGCACTTGCTAGGCACTGACTAGGCAATAACGGGGCTTAATTCCATCCCTAACATACTACTCACGCACATAATAAAACCAACAAACAAACGCTGAAAATGACGAAAACGAGAGGGTGACACTCAGAGGACAACCATCACAAATAACTGTGATTGTTCGTTTTATTATTGTGTCAAATCTAGCCGTTGCTTGAGGGTCTTGAGGTTGAACTCCATGAGTTGGCTATTAATTAAATACGTTTCGCTGAAGATGAAATTGTTTTAGTATGTTTTTGAGCCATTCAACACCATACGTTATGGCTTTTGTTCTGTGGAACCATTGACTCTAAATATTGATGATCTTTTCCGGTAGCTATTCTGTACACGGTATAAAACGCTAAAACGTGTTCAAGGTGGTTAGTTTTCGTTTTTAATTAGTTAGTTCTGAATTTCAGCGAAAGATTGAATATCAGTAACTAAGCACTTCTCAGGTTCCTTGCTTATTACTTCCCCGTGATGCTAAACTATACATATTAAGGTGATTCTGACTTACAATCAGTGGGCAATTGGGTCTCGAAAGCGCCGTTTTTGGAAAATATTGACTAGTCATAAAGGAGTTATATTGAGTCATACTTTCCACCAGTGCATTCCTATGCAACTGTTGATCGACAAAAAAAAAAAAACGTAATGGAACGCTATAAAACTGTACATTTCTCCTAGTTTGTTAGATTCATTTGTTGTTGTTTTTGTTGTTGTTTAGCTTTCATCCAGGGCGGAGAAGAGTTGACAAAGATTTTAAGGCTTATTTAGTCACGCAGTAACGTAGTTGGCAGCTTGGTGATTTCACCAGTTTGTACACATAAAACAGTCCACAGTTCTTCACGCTGATTGACACTTCCCAATAGCAACAGTTCCCGCGCCAGTTAAAACACACGTTCCTGCTTACCACACCATCCCGGGGGTGGGGTGGGTACCATTAAGCCAGCCTGTTGCATGGGTATTACACATGTTTTTTGCCACGCAGTATGTAGGCATTTTGGAGCCCGCAGTGCTATTAAAGCGGTACCAGCCGGTGACAAGAGCGCTGTCACATTTGTATGATGACCCGACTGTCGGATGTGTTACACTGCGGTCTGTTTGCTTGTCCACATTGTAAGAACTGCATTCTGGACCTGTGAAGTAAAGAGAAATTATGTTTATAACACTGAGTGGAGCAGGTAGCGGAAACCTAACTTTCTCAGTGTTTCGGTAGACTGCAATTTTGGTAGGGAATTCAGGCTATACTACCCGTTGCGATTGATATACTGACATATTTACTATTCAATACCCAGTGCTATTCTTCTCCCTCTGCACTAACTGTGTCAGGAAAACGGGGACGGTCCTTTTTGTCAACAGGGAAATTCTCAGGGGAAATATATACTAAACGTGCTAAAGCAAACAGGCTGTAATATTGAGAACAGGCTGTAATATTTAAAATATTGCAGTGTACCAGCTGCAATATTTTTAATATTGCAACCTGTTTGTTTTCTGACGCTTCGTAGATGTGGCTCTTTTAAAACGGCCTTGTTTTACGCCCAAAAAACGCCGATCGATCGTGACCCAGCGCCATTTCCTCCGACTGTTATCAGCGGCCCAAATTCTTCCAACTCGGTTGTCGTAATAGGCTTCCCACAAAGCGCTCATCTGAAGCAAAATTAAACACCATACATTACTCACCAATCAAAATGCCATGGCGTGATTCAATTAAATCATGTATTAAAAGCAGACAATTAAAAATTAAACCAACAGCTTTAAGTGAATCTTCGCCAGTATTTTGAGTTTTGTCGTGTTCTAAAACTAGTCGCCTCTTCAAACTCGTCTGATGCGAAGCCAAAGTCGTACACGTCTTTCATGTCTGGTCAGAACTGAAGGAAAAAGTTACTCTGCACGTGCAAATACCACGGTATATCTCATTATCTATTGTTTCCGCATGGTTCGCCAGAAAACAAAGAAGAACGAAGAGATCTATTCAAATTATCATTAGTAGCAATTGTTCAACAAACCAACTATTAAAACAAAGGCATGTAGAGTAAAAACTCGGATTAGTGCGAAACGGACCGAATTTCTAACACTGCAAGTTGTTTTGCAGTAGTTCAGAGACGTGCTTGTTGAATAATGTTTAAAACAACAACACATACACAAAACGCAATCAAATATTCAAACGCTACCGCTTTTATTGAGATGCAAGGCGTCTCAGTCACCAATTCCCAGTTGAGCTAAACAACAAGTGCTAATTATATTCTTTTGTGCGTTCAGGAACAAAGCGGAAGGGGGACCTGCAATCAGCGATTTAGTGCAGAGAGAGAACAATGGCACCGGTTTTTTAATATTAAATATGTTAGATAGTTACTTCGGCCGACAGCAACATGTGATATATTGCAGTCAGCTTCTGGCTACGCCCTCAGCTGCCTGCTGAATATCACATATTGCTGCCGCCTCAGTAACTATCTAATACATATCTGGCCGAAATCCATTGAACTATTACTTATAAGCCGGAACGAATTTGCAAATTTCTAATTGACCTATTACAAAGAATATTCCCGATTTGTTTCCTATCTCCTTGCATTTATTGTAACATAAGCTATGTCCGTTCTTGTTAAATATTTGCTTTGATATTTGTTTTGAATTCCTTCCAAAGTACTTTAGCTTTACATGGTTACTACTCTCCGAGTGGTTTTCGCTCCATTCGTTTGCCTGTTGATTTCTTTAACCATTCCTTTTGGTCCCTTTTTTTGACGTTTTGTTAGGGAAAAATGGTTAAAACAGTGCATCGCTGAGGTAAGGATAGTAATCAAATGGCAAGTTTTTCGCGATAATTTTAGACTTTTGTTCACTCAGATTGTAAGATGACTTACCGATGCCAAGCTCGCACCGTGTGCCTGTGAGGTATGCTCCGCATGCACATGTGTAGCCATTTAGCATGTCCGTGCAAGTTCCACCATTGAGACAGGGATTACTTAAGGAGGACGAATCAGGACCCCCATGATGCTTTGCGCTTAAAATTCCATACGTCTCATCGATGCATTCGCTCAAGAAGTGGCCATAGTGAGCTTTTTCGATCGCCGAATTTACAGAGATCGAAGCACTTTAAGGTCAGTTTTTTATTTTTATGTGTATTTTTATTGCATTTTGCTGTTATGAGTTGTGTTTCTAGCTCTGATAATAATGGTTTTGTCCTTCTTTCAGTTCAATATTTCGGACCTCATTTTAATTGCAAATGGCGTGATGGGTGAATGACCTCAAACAATCAGGGTAAGTGAACGTTGTTTTCGAAATCTTTTGGCCCGTAGATAGTAAGAATAGCAAAATAAGATAAATCGGAAGGTGGTTCGATTTTGGAACCTCGAAGAACCTCGCGATTTCAATGTCTTTTGTGGCCACAAAGTTTGGTATTTTTCGTCATACACGTGCTCGCGAGGTGTGATAAAACATGCCAACAAGCTTTAATTTCCCATGTGTTTTTTCATTTCATTTGTCGTTTTCGAGACATTCCTATCAGCTGTTTGGTTATATCTTGGTTGACTTTCTTCTGTTATTTTTCTAGATTATTACTGCCATGGATGAACGAGAGAAACGTCCATATGTTGCCAGGGCAGAACCCCGAACAAACCAAAAGCGAAAAGCCTTGTAAATTCTTCCTGTGCTTGAACCAGAAGGCGAAGAAATACCAACGCGAACCCGGAGAAGGTTGGCTTTTCAAGGAAAAGGAAGCCCTTTGCAAAAGGTACTTGAGTCTTAGAATTTTTTCTTGATTTTTTATCTAAATGTGCTACTTCGAAACGAAAATAAAAATTGGAACACAATTTAAGCTAAAGACTGGTGAATGACCTGAATGACCAACATTTGGAGATCAGCATGAATAATGGGATAAAGGCTGCTCAGATTTCATCTAGCAAACTGTAGGGACTTCATACAAGAGAACCAGTAAGATTTTTGCATGAGATGAATAATCTTCACATATTGTTTATTTTAGAACTCACTGAAAAGGAAATCTATAAAACACAGGCTTTGAATTGGAGCTGAGAATATTTTACACAAACAGATCAAGATATTTTGCTGTTTGTTATTTTATAAATTCAGTTCGCTGAATGTTCTGCAGTGTTAGTTATGAGCATATCAGAAAGCAGAGAGAGTTTTTTCAAGAGTTTTCTATTTTCATGATGACAGGGACAGTCATGTATTTTCCAAATGCTGTAATTAGACCTTCACTGTAAAGTGCAGTCACTTAACTTTTTTTTTCAGAACCCAGTGTTCGGAGCCATGTGATGATTAACTTAAAACAGACGTATAAATCGATTGACGAGGCTGAAGATGCACTTGCTATATCTGTCAAGTCATATTGATGGCTCTCCTGTCACCCAACCTGGAACAAGCGGTGATGCAGCTTACCTCAATGTCTCTCCATCACTGACTGGAAAACTGCATTGTTTAACTGAGAAACAACTAACTTATTTAATTTTGGAGAGCTTGGCCTTGTTAGAATCCAGTGTAAATGTGGAACAATAATTGTTATCGAGGTTCTTTGATGAACATGAAAATATTGATGCTCTGAGCATAATAGAACATTTTGTACTCATGGTTCTCAGTAGTAAATAAAGTTTATTGTTATTATAGTTTGTTGGGAAAATTGACTGTTTCAGGTCCAAACTGTCCGATTTGAGCTGTCCGATTACAAACACTTGCAATCAGACAGGCCAAATCAGACAGTCTGATGCTAGCCAATCAAAATCAAGGAGAATATCTTTAGTGAGGAGGTTGACAGGTCCAGATTGAAAACAAGACGCATTTATGTTGTGGTTCAATTTATATTTTTCTCCATATTTTCCTACATAACATACACAAGAACAAATAAGGAACTTAAGATTGAACCAAGGATAAATTTAACTACAACATATATGCTCATTACTAATTCCTGAATTTCTTGCATTTTGTTATTGACACAATTAATTGGTAATTGGACTTCATGCCATACAATTCAGGGGTGCTCATAATTTCAAATCAGCTTCCTGCTACACGCTCAGCCAAATTTAAAATCACTCACCTGATTACTGGTACTTCCCTGAAGTGTTTGCCACTCAGTCCTATTATCATTACTTTTATTATTATTATTTATTTATTTTTTATCTAGGGGTAATTCAATGTTTTGAAATTCTCATTTACCAAAAAGACTTTTAATACACTTGCCACCACTATTTGCACCAAGTGCAAGTACATTATTATAACAGTTTCGAGTTTGTCAGATGGCCTGATGAAGTAAATTGGTCTCTGTGTAGTGATTTAAAAGCTAATATTTCAAGCGTGGCCCTTTGTCAAAGCAAATCAAGGATGTCAAGTATTTTGTTTGAAAGCCAACTGCTACAGCATTTTCATGCGGATGGTTTTTGTTTAGATATTCTTGGTTTTCACCCATGTGACAAGGCAGCCATGTTGGTTGACAATACCTTTTTTGGCATGATTTACAAAAAAAAAATAAAGTTTAGGTCCCTGCAGAGAGCCTATTATTCTTGTCAACCAACATGGTTGCCATGATGTTACATGTATATGCAAACAACCACTATACTACATGTATGTTTTCTACATGTTGGAAAGATATTTCAGCCATTATAATTTGCAGTTAAAAGAGTGCTCAAAAACATGGCATTCTGCTTTTTTTATTTTTTCCAAAATACTGTACAGTGTAGAGTGTAATTACCAAACAGGCCAATTATCAAGATGCACACACAGCACATGTGTGGCCTTTCCCTGGTAGGATGAGTACCACATTCAGGCAGAGTGGGTACATTGTTTTAGTTTTTAATACAAAGTCAAGGAGTTTGATTCTTTTTTTGTTTACAACTTGCTTTGGGCTTGTATTTTTTGTCATTGTATCTAGCTTAGTCTTCTTGAAAACATGGACCAAAATAAATGTTTGACAACTTCTGTTGTCTTTTGTTCAAATTAAAAACAGAAAACTGATTAATTTTTCTTTTCTTTCGTAAGCCTGTGTTCCAAAATGTAATTTATACCAAATACAAGAAATGCAATTGAAAAGTAGTTAATTTTTGTTGCAAATATGTGATCATGATGTTAAGAACAAAATGGACCACAGAGACTATTTTAAAGTGGTATGGCTGAAACATGTAGCCAAATTCAAGTGGTAAAATTCATATAATTATTCTCCATGTCATCTGGAGCCCTATAAAATCAATACAAGTAAAAAAAGTGATAGGGCTTTAGCTCTACTAAACCCTCCCCCACTGTGGTCTCTGAATAATTATTCTTGACGAAACACAGCTAGGGAAAAAGTCAGCTGGATATCACAAACAAAACACTGTATATAACAGAATTGATTATTATGGAAATATCAGAGTGAGAGGGAATCTTGGCTTGAACTTAACACTGAGAGGCAGTCAGCGATAAAAAGACATCACAGCTACATCGAAATCCCAAACGAGCATAATTTCTTCATCGTCTTCGACCTGGATCTGCTATCACAACAATCGGTCATGTAACGCTATATTTTAACGACTGTATTAAACAGACAACAATTGTTATGACTGCCCCTGCTTCTTACCTGAAATTCCACACTTGATGTAACCTTGATAACGCAAGGCGAAACTACATCACATCAGTAAGCAAACTACATTACTTTGTCAAGCAAACGCTTTGTGTGCGGGAAGACGACCATTCGGCGCTACGAAAGAGATGCAGGAAAACTCATGTGTCCAAACGAACATCTCAGCTTAAGGAAAGGTAAACTAGGCACTGTGAGCTCGGAAATATACTCGGTGTCCAAGCAATAAAGATATAAAATGTTTGATTTCCGAAACATTGGCGCTTGACACGCTTGTTCCTCCATCGCGTCCATTTCAAATGAAGTGATCACGTGTCCTCGACAATTTGATAATATAGTTCGAAGCGATGCATTATGGGAGTTGTGGTTCGTCCTCCTTAGGGATTACTGGAACACTCGTCCACATCTCACACAAAATGAAAAAATATATATGGCTTTTAGCGCAGCACCATACTCGTAGGAACCCGTGAATTGCTTTTCTCATGGTAATCATGGCTAGCGGTATTGCTCGTAGGCGCGTACGTAGGACGAGGGAGTTACCCACTAATTAATAGTAATAATAATAATAATTATAATAATGTTTTTTTAAAAAATAACAATGATAATAATAATAATAATCTTTAATTATATAGCGTTATTTCTACTAAAAAACCAATAACGCTTTACAGTGATAATACGTATAAAATATATTATAATAATACATGAAAATAATAGATAATAGTAATACCTAAAATATACAAAAGACTATAATATGAATAACTAATCAAGATAAATATCTACAAGAAAAATTATTCAATAACAATAAAAAGAGTTAAAATGCTTCTTAAAAAGACCGTTTAAAAAGAAATGTTTTGGTCTGCTTCTTAAAGGTGCTTAAAGATTTAGTTTCTCTAATATTGTTAGGAAGGCTGTTCCATAACATAGGACCATTCACAGAAAAAGCTCTTCTTCCATATGTCTTAAGGTTGTACCGCGGGACAACGAGGAGTCTTTTGGAGGAAGAGCGTAAAGACCTGGTCGGTTCATATTTAGTGATCATGTCAGATATATAGAGTGGCGCAATGCCGTGGTATGCCTTAAAAACTAGTACTAGGATCTTAAATTCAATTCTGACAGCAACAGGCAACCAGTGGAGTTCTTTAAGTATCGGAGTAATATGTTCAGTCTTCTGAGTGAATGATAGTAAACGGGCAGCAGAGTTCTGTACATATTGAAGTTTTTGAACGAGGTTATGTGGCAGTCCGGATAGTAGCGAATTACAATAATCAAGTCTAGAAGTCACAAACGCATGTATAAGTATTTCAAAGTGTTGATAAGATAGAAATCTTCTTATTGTAGCTAAATGTCGAAGTTGATAAAAGGCAGTCTTGCAGACGGAGTTAACATGTTTCTTCATCAGTAGTGTCTTGTCGAACCAGACTTCAATGTTTTTAACAGACTCAGAGGTTTTAATTAGTTCAGTCCCTGCATACACAGAATCCAGAGATGGAGACGATCTGTGATGTGCATGAAGTATCAGCAGCTATGTCTTATCATTGTTCAATTTGAGCTTGTTGCCCGTAAGACGGATTTCTCGGAGACATTGCACTTGAGCTTCTTGTTGGGATGAAAAGTTTACGTCAGATGTTTTAGATGTTCAGTTGTGTTGACTCTAGGAATTCCACCAGCAGTCAAGTATTGATACAAGTTTTGCTTTATGACAAATATCTTTTCAGCACATACGGAAAAGACGGGTTTCTCTGATTTCTCGGAGACATGAAACTTGAGCTTCTTGTTGTGATGAAAAGTTCAAGTCAGATTTTTTCAGGTTTTCAATTGTGTTCACTCTATGAATTCCGGCAGCAGTCAAGTCTTGATACAAGTTTTGTTTTATGTCAAACATCTTTTTAGCACATACTAGAAACACTGATTTCTGGGAGACATGAAACTTGAGTTATTTGTTGGGATGAAAAGTTTAAGCCAGATGTTTTACATGTTCAGATGTTTATTTTATATGAGTGTGGAAAAGGTGAATTCTGTGGAATTTCCGGACATGAATTTTTGAAGTTTAAATCTTGCAGAAATGACTGACTGATGATTGAATTCATAAAGATATCGCACTCAACTTCAGTAATTTTTTGGGATGAATGGTTTAACTCAGATGTTTTGGATGTTGATTTTTACCAGTGCGGCAAACGAGGATTTCATGGATTTTTCGGGGACATGAAGTTTTCAGTGTTTTCGACTTTTGTAGAGAAGTCGAGCCTTCTGCAGACATGTAGGAACTTCCCAGCTAGACCACAGAAATACTGCTTTTGCCTGCATGGATGCCGTGTTCGTTGAAAAACAAACAGGGGTACCGTGACAGCTATCGTTTTACAACTATCGTGCCGACCACTAATCGATCACAGTCTTGAATTTTTTCTCGTCAATTATTCCCCTGTTCTCTTTCGCTGACTTAACCATGTTGACTGTCAAGTGCTGATAAGTCATAGGGCGCGACCCCTTCACTTTAATGAACAAGTAAACAGACACAAATCTCGTGGCAAATGTTAAGTCTGAGGGGTTCACTTGACCTGGATTGCTCTTGCACGTCTTAACGGTGTTTTCGTAACGTGGCAAGTGAAATGTCACCACTTGCAGCAATTCCTCCATTGTCGCCCAGTGACCTCAAGCTTCTGATGTGTCAATGTCCAACTCTCGGGTCCACTGCAATCTCATCATTTTTGCCACAGTCTTTCGAGCTCTCTTAAGGTACAATTCAGTCGCAGATAGGTTTCGCAGAACTGCGTAGGATGCCCCATTGATTTTTCTAAAGTCCATTAGTTCGGAAATTGCGTCTATGTAGCCCAATCGCCCACCATGCCCCAGTTTGCACTTGTCTTGCAAGTAGTGTATAAACTTGAACAAAAGATTTGGGGGACGCAGACTGTAGTCTATCACTTCAAACGTCGGTTCTTCCTCGTCTTCACAACAAAACTTCAGAAATTTAAAGCTTCTCTTCACTATTTGTTGAGCTGTGCGATCGTTTTTGCAACCCCCACCACTTCCAGTCAACCATTTCGGGAATGCTTTGCCAATTTAGCCGGAGACTGAAAATGAAGGAACTACTATGACACCATTTTTTCCCCTTTGGCTTCATTTGCAGTCATTTGTAGTGGTCTTTGATAAATGAGTGTCCCGCACTTGCGATGAATGTTGAAGTTCTGAAATAATCCACGCTGACTTAGAAATCCTTCGTGTTCGCATACTTGAATTGGACAATGGTACAAGCTGTCCGTATCTTCTTTTTCTAAGTGAAGCCGTTTTGGTTTCAAATGGCGATGCACCATCAATTGTAGACCAATCGACTTTGACCTTCTTGTTCATTCTTGAAAAAGAGGAACCGATTTAGCCAACGCACTTATTTGTACCGCTAAGCAAAAATGGAGGAATCATTGAATTTGGAGCTTGTCCGCAATTGTCCCTACTTGCCCGAGCTTATTACTATTGTAGTCAAATTCATAACAGAGAGTAACGTAACATCGCAAATGGGTTCGGGCCTGCCTGGGCAAGCCTTTCCATGCCTACAACAATGGCTGCATTGTTCAAGTTCACTGTTCATTATTCTTAAGTAAATCGAATCTGCTATTGACTCTGTTTCGTGTTGCTTCAAACTTATTGACTAAACACTACACCAAACGTTTTGCTACGCAAAGTAAAAAGCGATAAATACATAGATGGCAAGAATAGAAGAATGGTTCTGTTGAACAACATGTACAAAGGAACTGCCATTTTCTTAAGAGGAACCATTTCACATAAATAGGAACGAATGATTAGGAACAAACTGTTCCATGTGCCATTAAAAAGGAACATTTCTTTCAAAACGGAACGCATTTATAGGAACAATTGTTCTTCAAGTGAATAAAAAGGACCAAAATGATAAAAAGAGGAACAATACCAATGGGAACATTTGTTCCTAAGCGTTTCATTTCGGAACAAAACGTTCCTATCAATGTTAAAAATTTGGAACAAAAGATTCCTTTTAAGCTCTAAATGAACACTTTGTTCCTATTTTTCACAACAATTTGTTCCTTTTGATACTAATAGGACCACTCAAAGAGGAACAATAGTCCCATGATGGGAACCTTCCTAAAGCGAAAACAGGAACAGTCCAAAAAAAATTAAAGTAACTTTAAAACCCAGTTAAAGGATGAAGAAAACACACCAAAGAATCTCGCGAATCTCTATGCCGAATACATACAACAGCCAAAATTGGGTTGAAAAAAAAAACTGCTAAAACATGTTGAAATGTGGAGATTTTTTGGGAAACGTAGATGATGAAGAAGAAGAAGAAGAAAAAGAACCCAATAACCCATCTGTATTACTTTTGTCGTTGCTGCCTCAAGGAACAATGGAGTTCGAAGATAGCTATGCAACCTGAACCTGTCAATTTGCAACCGTTGTTATTGTTATTGCTGTTTGTTTTTTCTTTAATCCTTAGATATCAATGAATGCGGCAGTGCTTTTCATAACTGCAGCAAGACCGCATCTTGCCTTAATACCGTTGGACACTTTGATTGCATCTGTAACCAAGGATATGCCGGCAGTGGTCAGATATGTTCAGGTACAATAACGTGTTTCGTTTCTTTTGCGTGAGAAATTGTGAATATGAATTCTATAACTAGTATCGATAGAGCTGTCTGCTTTAAGGTATAATAGAGTTCAAAGATAGCTGTTTAATCTGAACCAATGTGTTAACTTTTCCAACCGTTTTTTGATCCTTTAATCTTCAGATATCGCGGATGAATGCAGTAGCGGTGGCCACAATTGCAGCAAGAATACATGCTGCACTGATACTGTTGGAAACTTCGATTGCATTTGCAACCAAGGATATACCGGCAATGGCCATCATCGCCATCATCATCATCATTATCATCATCATCATCATCATCATTATCATCATTTTCATCATCATCATCAGCATCATCGTCGTCGTCATCGTCATTATTATAATCATCGCCATTCTCATCGTCATCCTTATAGCAAACGTCATCGTCATTGTCATCAACTGCCTCAACTTCATAATTATCATCGGCAACGTCATGATTTATAGTCATTAATATTCTTCTTATTATTATTATTAATATTATTATTATTAATATTATTATAATTATTATAATAATTATTATTATTATTATTATTATTATTATTATCGATCATCATCATCATCTGGGGGTATCAGGGAAGTACTACTGTCTCCGTTAACTCTAATCTTCAAAAAGTTAAAGCGGTATATTACTTAATTCCTTTTATAAAAATACAATAATTACCTGAACGGAAAAGAGACGAATCGGTGCATTGATGATTTTTAGTTTAAGTTCATACAACGCCATCAGTTTCCAGTCGTTTTTATTGGTCTTACATCTTCAGATATCGATGAATGCAGTAGCGATAGCCATAACTGCAGGATAAACGCATCCTGCGTTAATACTTTTGGAAACTTTGATTGCACCTGTAACCAAGGATAAATTGCGGCAATGGTCACGTATGCTCATGTGTTACTTGTCGTATTAATTTTGTCGCTTCTGCGTCAAAGTACAATAATTGGAAGATAGTTAAAAGATTGTACAGCTTCCAAAATTACTGTGGGTTACCTGGGGTTCAGAGCTACTTTAAATCATTAAAAAAAATGAGGTAGATCTGAACCCCATGTACAGATTTTTATTCAAAACTTTGCAGAAAGATGAATCTTCATAAGCAGATTTCAATTCAACAATAAAAATCAGGGGTTACCGGACTCGGTTTTGAGTTATAGGCACATAAAGCCAAAATTTAGGGTGTTTCTAAGAGGCTGTACGGTTGTTATGGTAGCTTTATATGTCATAAAATTGATCGCTAATTGTTGAGAAATAATTGCGAAATTTGAACCATGCTCAAGAAATGAAATAAAAACCTGTGGGAGTATTAATCTATCAAAGAGTTAGTGTTTAAAAATAGCGAAACCATTTTGAGCCACCTTAAGGAAGACAGTAGTACATTCCTGATACCCCCAGATAATAATGATGATGATGATGATAATAATAATAATAATAATAATAATAATCTTTGTTAAAAAATTCTCAAACAATCTTAAATTTACAATATATTATCTACTAGAATGCAAAAAAATGAATTTTTACAAAAATATTACTAAAAAATTCATTTATAAAGGCATCGAATAAGGAATGGCAATTATACTTTTTAAAAAGGAAAAAATATGTAAGATGTTTGTTTTACAATGTGACGGTAATAATAATAAAAATAATAAAAACTTGACGTTGCCGATGGTAATTACAAAGATGAAGCAGATGATGACGATGACGATGGCTATAAGAATGAAGATAAGAATGGCGACGATTATGCTAATGATAATGACGACGACGACGACGATGATGATGATGACGACGACGACGACGACGATGATGATGATGATGATGATGATGGCGATGATGATGATGATGATGATGATGGCGATGGCGATGATGATGATGATGATGATGATGATGATGATGATGATGGCGATGGCGATGATGATGATGATGATGATGATGATGATGATGATGATGATGATGGCGATGACGATAGTAATCTCAATAAACTAGATGGTTGTGTAAATTATGACTGTTTGGGTGATGCCGATAACTAAAACGATAACCATACGAATACAGGTAATAAAAATCGTAACGATGATAAGACATGCAAAATAAGCTAAACAAGTTATTATACCTGAACATATATGACCGTTACCGGTATATCCTTGGTTAAAGATGCGATCAAAGTTTCCAACAGTAATAATGCAGGATGCATTTTTGCTGCAATCGTGGATACTGCCACTGCATTCATCGATATCTGAAGGTTAAGATTAATGAAAACGGCTGGAAACTGGATGGCACTCTATGTTCTTGAACTGAAACTCGTTACACTTTAACGTTTCAATGCAAATTTTCATGGATAGCTTTAGCCATGTTTTGCCTTTACTTATTAAATTAATGATCTCTCGCGGAGCATACTCGCCACTTTTATATTCAGTCAATTCTTCTCTTTCCATAAAATGAATTAAAGTATGTTGGGTTTTAAAAATTATCCAGATTAAAGTTGATGGGCTTAAGAGTATTTGGTCAATAGTACCTTACCGATACCCCCAGATTATGGTAAAAAATATGATCTTGACAATGACAAAACCGATGATAATGGTGATGATGACGATGACGATGACGAAAAAAAATTTTAATTGCGCAATATGTGACATGCATACAATAATATAGTCGCGTTTTAACAGAGGAGAATGAATTAAAAGTGAATATTCGACTCTTAACAAGAAATTAAATATAAGAAGTTACATGACACGAATTATAAAAAGAACAGATTACACTAAGTAATGTAAGGCACTCTAAAATTATTGAGAATCTAAAGTTTCTATTCTGTATTTAAAGAGGACTTTCGAGACGAATGTAGAAAGGTTCAGAGATTCTTCGTTCAGCTTACTTGAGTAAATATAATATTTCATGAACAGGAGAGTGTAATTGAGTTTTCTCATCTTTTTTGAAGAATTATCTAGCAGTCCGAAGAGTATTTCCTTAACATTTGGATGAATTATTATTACGATTAAATCACAGCAAGGTCTGCTCTGTCAAAGATACGGTGGTTTGACAATCTACAAAGGTATGGAATATCGAGTCTGATTCTCCATAATATAAACAAGTCATTTCAAGTTTTATTCCATATCTCAAAAGTTATTTTTTAGTCACCACTATACTGTGGAGGAGTTTAAACTGTAATTCTCTTAACTTGCTTTCCTTACACAGTTTGGAAATTACCTTAAAATAATCTTTCCAGTTTTCTTGGTTAACTTCTAAGCATTCGCTCCATCTTTTGGCGCGGGTTGGAAAGTTCTGATGTTTCTTGGCGAGTAACAACTGGTAATAGTCTATCGATCTTCATTTCGTCAGGTCAATTTGTATGTTATCGTCAAGCTGAAAGGGGTTGCAATTGGGATCATAGTTGCTCAATGGATTGTTCCCAGCAGAGGATGCCTTAATCCGCAAATGCTCCAGAATGGCACTTACAATTTGGTAATATTGTAAAAAAAATTGGTTTTAAGGTCGGCACACACGAGGGGACTAGTCCCTGCGATTAGTCCCTGCAACTAGACCCCTGAAGAGTTTACACGAAGGGACTGGTCGCAGGGACTAGTCCCACGAACAGTTCACACGCAGGGACCAACATAAGTCCCTGCGACTTGTCCCACGGATTCAAACATGGTTTGAATTCGTGGGACAAGTCGCAGGGACCAAATTGGTCCCTGCGACTAGATTTTCTAATGAAAATGGGTAGTTCACACGAAGGGACTTGGTCCCTGGGACTAGTCGCGCGGACTAGTCGCAGGGACTAGTCCCTCCGTGTGTGCCGACCTTTACAGTTATATTTAGACAGAAATTCCTGAAACTGAAGATACCGTCCATTCTTATTCAAAATATCCTTTATGGAGAGTACTCCTTTGGAAAGCCACCCTCTCAGAAAAATTGGTTTTCCATCGACTAATATTTCCTTGTTGTTGAAAAGGGTGAGATCGTTGCAGTTATCCCAACTATACATGGATTTAAGTTCATCGAAAGCCACAAGAATGTCCTTATAGAACGTGGGCATTTGCTCCAGATATATTATTTCATAGTTGCATCTAAGTAGGAACTTCAGTCCACCGTATTTTCTAAAATAATGATCGGGAACCGTTTTCCAGTTGCAGTTTCCAATAGACAGAAGCCTTGGGATCCATGCTAACCGCAGTGCCTTAATCATAAGTTCGATGTCAACCATCCGCAGTCCTCCGTTTTCCAAATTCTGGTACATACTCTCACGTTTTATTTTGTTTCTTTTGTTTTTCCAAAGAAAACGGAATAATCTACCCTTAACATCTGGTATGAAGTCTTTCGGAACATTAAGATTAGAAGCTGAGAAAATTAAAGACGATAGTCCCAAAGATTTGATGATTAATATTTTGCCAAAAAGGGTCAAGGTCCTTGATTTCCACATGTCCAGATTTGTTTGTAATTTCTGTATTTTTAAGTTAAAATTAAAGTGATCATTCCTTTTCAAATCTTATGATACATGAATACCCAGGATCTTCTCCGAGCTATTGATCCACCTCATCTGTAGCGGTTTAGTTCTGTTGTCTGCCCATTTCCCCAACCATATTGCTTTGGTCTTTTAAATGTTGAGCGTTAGACCATAAAAATTACCAAAACCTTCCACGCTATCCAAAGCATTTTCCACGGAAACCAAATCAGCGCAGAATAGATTAGTGTCATCTGCGAATTCACTTATCTTGACCTCGTTACCGAAAATTTTAACCCCTTTCACTATCTGATTTTGTCTTATTTTCTTGGACAAATTTCTGATGTTAAGATGAACAGGTAGGGTGAAAAGGGACAACCCTGTCTTACACCTCTCGAGGGCCGAAACCAATTAGTCGCGAATCCGTTGTTTAGAACCGCACTTTCAATTTCCTTGTAAAAAATACAGATCCATTTTCTTATACTCTCCCCAAAATTAAATTTCTCTAGACTATGCTGAATACAGGACCACTCAAGAGAGTCAAAGGCTTTACGAAAATCTACTGAGACCAGTATGCCACGAATATTATCTTTTTTAGTTTGTTCCATGACATCGTTTATTAGCAGAATATTTTCACCAGTATATCTGCCTTTTCGCCAATGCTGGTTCTATTCTCATAGCTATGGCCTTGGATGCGATTTTATAGTCGGTGTTTGAAAGAGTGATGGGTGTCCAATTTTGAATAAATGATAATTCAGTGTCCTCCTTCGGTAACAGTGTGATAACTTCTCGATGTTGTGAAATTAAGAGTTTCCGCTTTTAAAAGGCCGCATTTAAGCTTGTTACAAGATCATTTCCTAACAAGTCAAAAAATTTGTTGTAGAATTCTACCGTGAAGCCGTCCTCCCCTGGTGATTTTCCAGTTCCAAGCTTTTCTAGGGCATTCTTACACTCCTCATAGGTCAGAATACCCTCCATTTCATCTCTCTCCTCTAAAGTGTGTGAAGGTATTTCAATGTCTTGCGTAAAGCATTGGAACATGTCCAGTGTGCTACCCGTTACCGTTGAACTGTATAGATTAGTGTAATATGCTTCAATCTCTGATAGTATATCCTTCTCATCCGTGATTTTTTGACTATTTTCTTTTTCAACGATGCTTATAATTTTCCGGTTGTAATTCCTTTTCTCTAAATTAAAAAAAATATTTGGTTGCACGCTCACCTTCCTCAACCCACCGACGTTTGGACCTAAATATTGCTGCTTTACTTTTCTTCTCGTACAAATCTCCAAGCTCCTTTTTTAATTCTTCGTATTCGTTTAACACTGAATCTAACTTGTCTAAAGTTCTACTGTTACAAATTTGTTTGTCCAAAGTCTCCAACCTTGCTGTTACCTCAGTTTCTCGCTTTTTGTTTGTTTGCGCCTTTCCTTTTGCGAACGAAATGGTGACAGCCCGGATTTCCATTTTTATCATTTCCCAGAAAAGACTTTGTCATTCAAATCAATGTATTTGTCGCGTATCCGAGGGTACAGGTCTTGTATGGTGTTAACAAATTCTTCATTAGCTAACAAGGTGTTGTTGAATTTCCAAAATGCGGGTCCTCTTGTATAGTCATTCGACCAAGACAATGATAAATAAATTGCATTATGGTCTGGCGCAATCGAAGTTACAATGTCAGATTTCGTCACATACGAGGTTAGTATTTTGGAAACCAGAAGAAAATCTATCCTTGTTTCAACGTTTAGCTTTTGGAAGCTGTGGAAGAAAATTTGCTCAGGCGAGGTTGGCGTGCTCTTTGAATGTCTATGAGGTCGAGGGTGTCTTTTGTGCTTAATAATGCATTCCGATAACTTGTAGTTCTCCAGGGAGGGCCACCTTTTTTATCTTTTGCTGTTAAGGTGCAGTTCCAGTCACCACCTACTATCACATATGTTATGTCCGATTTATCTATCAAATACCCATTTAATTTTTGATTGAATTCCAGCTGTTCAAAAGAACCATTTGGAGCATAAATATTGCAAAGCGATAATTTCATTCCGTTGAGAAATAAATTGATGAGGACGATTCGTCCCTCATCATCACTGAATATGTAATCAACTTTGTTTTTCACACTTGGATCAGTAAGAATGCCCCTCATCATCACTGAATATGTAATCAAGTTTGTTTTTCACACTTGGATCAGTAAGAATGCAAACACCCTTGCTGTGGCATGTTCCATGAGAAAACACGATTTCACCTCCCCATTCATTTTTCCAAATATTTTTATCGTTAGTGTTGGAAAAGGTTTCCTCTAAAAAATAAAAACTAGCTTTCAGATCTTTAAAGTAAGAAAAAATACTACTTCTTTTATAACCTAGTCCCTTAGTCCTCTTACGTATACCGAGATAACCGTACACTTAAATTTGCCCTGCATTATGAACGTAGATCACAATACTGCACAAGCCAAAAATAACAGCAACAAACACAAACACGACTCAAAACAGTAAAAAACAAATATTTAAGAGTATCCCTTCAACTAAGCCTAAGTGCGCCTTCTCCCCTATTTTCCGACCTTAGCACGGCGTTCTACTTAAAGTTGTTTCAAATCGTCTTCGCAGTAAATCCTAACTGGGGTTCCATCAGGAGATGTTTTTACAAAAATCTTACCATCAATTGTCCAGACACTAATAATTCCACCGTCTTTCCTGAAAGCGTTCGCCTTCCCTAAGAGATCTCGGCGGAAACTTGTCAGACTCTCGTTGATGAATATACGATCTTCACTATGGGTCGCGTTGGCGTAACTTGGAAAAACGTCGGCAAGCTTAATATTCTTCAGTTTTGTTGTAACCTTTTACAAGTGAGATTTCGTTTTGTGGCTGAGAAACCTGACTATTATAGTTTTGCTGTTTTTCCGTTTTACCTTATGTGAAATCTCTATCTCGTCCGGGTTGATTGCGACATTCAATGCCTGTGCAACTTTTAACACCGCTTCCTCCGTGCGAGCATCGCACCGGTAATCGCGAGGTCACGGGTTCAAACCCCGTTGAAGTCCTGAATATTTTTCAGGCTTCTTTTCGCAATTGCATAAATTGCGTTCACAACTGCGAGGATCATTCTTCATTTGATTTTTTCATTTCCGCAGTTCATATATGATTCATTTCATATATCATTCACAGTATTAACACAGGATGCGTTTTTGCTGCAATTGTGGGTACCACTACTGCATTCATCGATGTCTGACGATTAACGGCAAATGAAAACGACTGGTCACTTATGCTGTCTGAATAAACTTGAACTAATATTCATTATATTTAAACGGCATGACCCAATGTTAATAGATTCCTTTAGTCGTTGTTATTTTGTCCAGTGCTTGTTCAATTAATTATTTATCGAGTAGCAATTCCCCCCCTTTTCGGCATTCCCTTGTCCTCAAATGGTCAAGTTTGAAACGGATTGTATTAAAAACAACAACAACAACAACAACAACAACAACAAACAAACAAAGAGGGTTGCTGTTTATCAACTTTCAGCCTTCGTTACTAGTGAGAATCATTATAAACGGATAATCCTCTGCTCTAGTTACTTTTTTCTTTGAGTTCTAAGACCAGTTTCATAATAAAAATGCTCTTCTCTTGATTTAAAAAGAATTTTGGCTAAAAGGCACAAAAATACGTATGCGTTTCAGGCAACTTCTAAAAGTGCGCTTTACCTTTTTCGCAGTTTTCTCCTGTAAATCCGGATGTGCAAACACAAAGGTATTTCTTTTTCGTGTATCCATATAGGCATTGGGCGTTGTTGAGGCAAGGTTTAAGGAATGAGCAAGGATTCTGAACAGAAAGAAAGTGAAAAAACGGCAACAGTCAATGCAATAAATATTCGATTAGAGATTCATTAAACTCGTCCTTACACAAAGTAATTACTCGGCCGAAATAAGTGTAGAAGACTTTTTCCTGATACCAGCCTTTAGCTGAAATTGAGTTAATAGCTATATATATATATGACTATATGTATGGCTATAAGTGGCCTTCGCCTCTGCGTTTGAATCTGGGATGACGGTGGTCACAAAAAGACATGGGAAGGCATTAACCAGCTAATCGGCCCTAAGAATAAAAATTCCAAACTCCTGACAGCTCTTAAGCGCCCAAACAATAAAGGCATAACCCTAAATCCATATGAACTAACCGACATTCTTAATCGCTATTACACATCTGTTGGACAAAAACTTGCAGAAGATGTGCCTTCCTCTGATCGGCACTTCAGTGAGTATCTTGGTAATGAAGCATATCCTAACTCTTTCTTTTTCGATCCTGTTACCTCTCCTGAAATTGAATCTGAAATAATGTTAACACTTCCCAACAAAGCCTATGGACTGTACTCCTGCCCAATTCGTATTTTGAAAGGAGCTAAACACATTATCTCCGACACTTTGGCTGAAATAATAAACATGTCGGTCCTAAGTGGTGTTTATCCCTCAAAATTGAAGCATGCCAAAGTTATCCCAGTTTATAAGGCAGGTGATGAAACTGAACCAGGCAATTATCGGCCAATTTCATTACTCTCTGTGTTTATTCGACTGTTCGAAAGATTGATGAAAAAACGCCTCACTTTGTTCATTGAAAAGAATCAAATCCTTTCGCAATCTCAATATGGTTTCCGAAAAAATCATTCTGCCCAGCCTGCAATTTTAGATATTGTCAATACAATTCAAAGTAATATGGACGCGGGATTGTTTTCTTGTGGTGTTTTTATTGACTTAAAAAAAGCTTTCGACACCGTTGACCATTCCATATTATTGTGTTAACTACATTACTACGGTGTACGCGGAATTATCAACGATTGGTTTTCTTCATATCTATCTGATAGGCTCCAGACTAGTCAAATGAGATCCAGCATCTCTAGCAAAAGGAAAATATTATATGGCGTTCCTCAAGGCTCTATTTTGGGTCCATTGCTCTTTTTGGTCTATATTAATGACATCTACTTCGCTTCCCATAAGCTCAGCTTTTACTTATTCGCTGATGATACCAATCTCCTTTACGCTGACAAAAATCCCTTGAGGCAGCCGTTAACGATGAGTTAATGCAAGTTTGCGAGTGGCTAAATGCAAACAAATTATCGCTAAACACTGGCAAGTCCAACTTTGTTTTTTTCCATCCCTATCAACATAAAGCTTACTGTGACGTGAACTTAAAGATCTATGATAACAGCTTACAGAAATCTATACCTCTCAAGCGTAAAAACTATGTGAAATATTTGGGTCTTCTCATAGATTGTAACCTCTCGTGGAGATATCACATAGATCACATTTCATCCAAAATAAGCAAAGGTGTTGGTATTATTGCGAGGCTCAGGCATTTTGTACCTTCAAATACTCTTATAAGGATTTATCGATCGTTAATTGAGCCATATATTTCTTATGGTCTTACCGCCTGGGGCCAAGCCGCTAATTGTTATCTGAACAAAGTACTTATTCTGCAAAAAAGAGCTCTCCGTTTAATATACTTCTCCGACTGCAGAGGTCATGCAATTCCTCTGTTTCTAAGCTCCAGTATATTACCTTTGAATTTACTTTTCTTTAAGTATATGGCTATCCTCATGCATGACGTTGCTAACCATTGCGCTCCCTCCAAAATCACTGATCTTTTCATTCGTTCTGACTTTATACACTCTCACTATACCAGATTTTCAGCTGTTGGTAATTTTCACGTCCAAGGATCTAGAACTAATCAACAGTTATTATCCTTTTCAAGAACTGGGACAAGAATCTGGAACAAAATTCCTCCTAAGCTACGCAAGTTGAGTAAAACACTTTTTAAGCAAAAATTGCTCAAGTTACTCTTAAAGGTTTTAGAGATTGAAGAGGTCTATGCTGACGTTAGGGCGATTACTTCTTCTCGTCTTCTTTACTGATCTAAGCTTACTTATCTGTTTATTAGTATTGTTTATTGATGTTTCACTGTTGCAATTATATTGTCGATAATTTCAATTAATTAATCAATTAATTAATTTTGATAATTTTATCAAAATCAAAAATTAATGTCAAAATCAAAATTTATCGTTAATTGTTACCCACCTCGAATAACTATGCTAACTGTGGGTAACAAATATTGTACAGTTGTTGCTTTCTAGAGCTTATAACAACAATTCCGCTTTCACAATCAGATTGAATAAATAACAATATCCTGTAGCCAGCTGACCGGATCTTTCAGCCATGTCGGTCCGTTCCACCACAACAGAGTCTCTGCATTCATAGATCCTCCTCGTCTTCAAAGACCTGCGGGATTTTGTTGTTTTGGTACGTGTCTCCAGGTTACAGCATCGTTCTGTCTAATCCTACGGACATGGTTAGCGACCATCTGCTCGCATCCGATAGAACCTCTGATCAAGTGTAAGGCAACATTGCTGACCTCCCACACGAAACCCTGCAAGGGCATCTTGAACGACCGCCATATGACCTGCCACCAGCTTCAGGCGAGATGTCGTCAGACCTGGCATGGCGACGCCTGCCCTTGTTGCTACAAGTCTCAGCGTTACTCTCGTTTTTCGTTGCTCGATCACTGCATAAACGGCTTCTGCGACCTCCAGCTTGCTGGTGTCTACAAAGATATGTAGGGTTGTTATATTTCACGGATTTATTCTCTAGCAGATATTTAGGCCCCGGTACTTCAACTCGGTTAGAAATGCTTCTTTCCCACTTGCTCCATGGTTCTCGGAAGATCTACAGCCGAAGCGATCCCCTCCTTACATGCGTCTCGGTAAAAGACCGTTCCCTCCAAGCTCACTGGCGCAACTGAGACCGAGGGGATCATAAATCTTTGCAACCTTCCAGAGTGCACTTCACTTTGTAGGGGCTGCTGTCTCTAGGGGAAAGATGACTACAAAGCTGTCGGTTTGCTTGTCCTATTTCAACCCAAGGAGACCACACTCTCCCGCATTCACTCCCGGTTATTCTTTGGCATAAGGAGGCCTTCCATCATTGTGAGCTGTGTCACTGACTTCTAGTTATTTGGCTTTAGAGTTCCATTTGTGTCGATGAAAGGTGGTTTTGCTGATGATTTCTGTTGCGAGTGCTCTTAATTTCACGCATCCTTTCAACAGTATGATCACCCATCAGCAAGTCGTCCATGTACAGGCCACGCTTGATCTCTTAAACTGCCTCAGTTTACTTAGATATGCAAACGTTGAGGCGATGTTGAATACTCCAACCAGGCCAGGCCAACAGTGCTCGTGTGAAACGTAATGTGCGGATACGCTCAGGGTGTTGTGTCTCGATCCAGTTAAATCGCAGTGCATCCCTGTCATCTTCGCGGATACCTACTTGCAGAAAGGCCTTTCGAATGTCTCTTGCGATGACTACTGCATGAAGCCTTCCGCGTACCAGTACTTTCCATAACTGGTTTTCGTTGCGGGTTCGGGAGGGGGGGAGGTAGTCTTAAGACACTGGTTGAGGGAGGGACTAGTATGATGGCCCCTAGCGGAGGTGTCGTCCACAATCCGCATCTTCGTGGCCTCTGCATTTGTTTTCTTGTTCTCTAATGACATTCTTTTGAGGGATGTAAAACTCTCTTTCTTGGGCGGGTGCCTCTGCTTGCTCTACGATCCATCTTTAATCGTACGTTTACCAATACTCTGATTGGTGAGGGCATGTTGAAATCTGTTTCTGTGTATTGAACATGTGTGTGCTTAGGTTGCTGGATCACGGTTGAAAGGTGCTTCAGGCCTCCGGTCGTGTTGTTTGGCAAGGGAGGACGATCAGCTTTCCATGGGAGATCTGCTTCGTACCATCCCTCTCCTACGTTTAAGGTGCTCGAGAAACTCATGGTGAACAATTTCTTGATCTCCGATGGGCGTGTCAAGTACAT